>KV417702.1:20866-93626 GCA_001630335.1 Athelia psychrophila
TTGGCAATTTGGTTACCGCTGCCTCTACTCGACGTCGCGGCATAGTTTCGGTCTATCTATACGCAGCCTGCTGGGCCGGCAGACAACGCTCCGCTTAACTTCATTAGGAGGTAACCTCTTAGGTCTGCCCTGAACCTTGTCTTAAGGCCAATAGAAAAGTTCAAGTTGCAACCAATTGTTCATCAGGTTAGTGCTCCTTCCTCACAGAATGGTACTGTTGTTTCCGCAACGGAGGCTTCTTTGCCGGCATTTATAACCTATACTCTGGTTGTCGTTTTCGCGACATCTCAGTAGTTCAGGTACTCGTTGTGCGGATTGCCATCCTATTTTCCATGAGTGGGTTGTCGGCGCGACTATAGTAAGACTAACTACTTAAACCATGGGTGCTTCACCAAGCACTGGGTAGGTTGTGTTCTCTATCGCTGGCACTATCCGATTTACACGAGAGTCGTTATCAAGGGGTTACGTGCTCTACGCTGAATGCTCGAGAAATCATAATATGCCTCGAACTAATGCGTTCGAGTTCTTGTTGCTCATGTTCCCGTGGCAGTTCTTGCGATCCCCGATTAGTCGACGGTCAGGGGCGCTCCGTTGGACGCTCTGAGTGGGGTTATCTCTGACCCGCAAACGACGGTGGTGCCGGGCTCGCCTAGCACCGAGACGACCGTCCTTATCAGGCTGCTAGGCTGCTACGAGAACAGGCGGTAAAAGAGCATGCGGAGCTGCGGCTACCGCTCCGGTTTAGGCTCCTTCTCGCTCATTTGTCGCCGCATCGTCTCGGCGTGACGCGGTCTATGCTACCTCGCCCTTCAGTCAAGTTCACGCGGCTCCCACTGCTACATCGGGACAACGTTCCTGACTCATGAGCTGCGCCTATCTTTCCCTTTCTATGTGTATGTCCGTCTTACTCGTGGTGGCTGCTGCTTCGGTGCCGACTCATCGTCTTCACCGCACACGGTCGCTTCTGCCGTCGGTTCTTCGAGTCGTCCCATCGGTGTCACTAGGACAGCTGTATTAATCGGGACAAAAGGTGCTCCCGTCCCCGTTTATGAGTGAGCTTCTGCAACCTTATTTCGAGCAAGGACTGTGAGTCTTCGACCTACCGGTGCTCGTCGCGAGGGTACCCGTACCTTTAGTCGCGTAGTTGCTTCGAGGGAAACTTCGACTGCCACCTCTACCGCCGCCTCGTGTAGGGCGGCTGCTTCTGGTCGACTATCAACAACATCTTGCAGAACACCGCGTACTCGCACAGCTCGAGACGTCTGCGGAGCCTGTGGCTCTAGAACAGCACCTACTGGATGTCTTCGCGTGGTAGTCGAGAAACGCGACGCGCCTAGACGCGCCTGCATGGAAGGTTATCTCGAACTTGGGGACTATGTCGAAGCTCTCCAGCTCGCGCAACGGGACGAACTACTCGAAATACAACGAACACGGGCAGCACGGCAGCAACTTGCTCTACTCGTACTGCAGGCCGTCCATGTCCGTCGACTCGAGCTACAGCTCGTGGCAACGGCAGCGGACCTAGACGCGCCAGTCGGCCACCCCGCCGGGCGGCTTGTAGTAGTCACGCGCACACTCGAAGTCCTACTTGAGGACAGCGACCTACTAGAGGCGATGCACGGCGCATTAGACGGGTGTTAGTCGCGGTACGTGCGGTGGGGCCTTCTATCCCTTGACCTGAGTGTTTGCGGAGGCGGAAGAAGAACGCGGCGAAGAGGAGGAACGCGGACGCGAGGAAGAGGAAGAGCGCGAGCGCGTCGTAGGTGAAGAGCAGGGTGTGGAGGCGGAGGGGCAGGCAGCCGCCGCACGAGCTGTGCGAGAGGCGCCCGCACTCGGGCTGCGGGCGCTCGGGGTAGGGGTGCGGGTCGGGGCGCTACAAGAACTCGCTCATGTCGCTCAACGAGCGGCACACGGGCGGGCGCGGGAACTCCAGGAAGTCCAAGTCGTAGGGGCAGGTGGCGGCGGGCGGGTAGGGGCCGGACGGGCTGAGCATTTCGCTTGTCGTTGTGCACCCTGTCCAATCCAGGAAGCGTGCCGCTGGAATTTTCAGTCTCTAATATCATAAGCCTCAGTTTTAAACCAGTGGAGATGTCCAGAGTACTTCCGCGATAGCGATTTCAGGCGGCGAAAGGTCACCGCCTGTGGTGTCCTGAGTAAGTTCTGAGGGTCATTCGGCTTTCAATGCAGCATGCTGGCATGCCCGGCATTGTCAAATGACGGAAATGAATCCGATGCCCAACTGCACATGCTGAGCGTGCTTGCAGAGCTCAGGACCATGCATATGGGCTTGTGACCAACTGGCTGGAACCAGGAAAATGGTGTAAGTCAGTAGGCTCGACTCCCGCCGTTATAGTAGTGTTTTACACGACTGCGCGAAGGTAGTACTTACTATAACGTCGTGTAAAAATGCTACAATAACGGCTGGAGTCGAGCCTAGGCAGAACTTAGCCGTGATCAACTTCATCAAGTCCACAAGATTTGTAACTCCGACATTGCTTAATTGAGCGAATTTTCCCACAGGTCCCGTGTTAGATCGTCCAAGGTCAAATTTTGCTATTTCTATTTTGGGCTGTGCGGTGGTGTTGAATCATAAAAATCCTAAACTGCAGCTATGGTCGAACTGCTGTGAATTACAGCTCCCTGGAAGTATTCTGCAACTTTTTATTACTTACCCGCAGCTTACCCCACCTACTTAGGTACACCAGTAGACTCAGAGGAAAGAAATAGAAAATTTTGCCACATCACGAGACGGAGATTCGACTCCGAGAACCAGCCAAATTGACACTATTATTATACCATCACACTAGCATTGTGCTTGTTTCGCGCTAGCCAATCAATTCCCCCACACACCTCTCCCTCTCACTACCATGCATTTCCAGTCGTTGCTCTGCTGCTGCCTCCCGTTTTACTCCTGCACTCCCTGCTTCCGATATCCTGCTGGCCTATTGGTGCCAGACCACCTGGAATAATACTAATCACATTTTGTCATGTTTACACGGTCTCCAACTTTCAATTTCTATGGTAGAACGACATCTCATCCCAGCGCCATCGGACACGATCATATAGTTAAATAAATGTCTTCTGCATGTATTCCCAGCTCAATGAGGCGACACAACCATGGGACAGAGTTTCCGAGTGCGAATGATGCCAAATTTGCGATCTGGCAAAGATTGTGACCACAAATGATTTTCTACTGCAGCATCCGCTGGCCCCTTTGCCCTAAATAAAATAGGAGGACAACCAGAAAGCATGTAATAAAAATACCCCGCAGTTAGTTGAACGATAGGTGGTCGGAGTGGCCAGCGAAAAATCGTTTTGAAACTCTATGACACTTTGAAAGCCGATGTCGCTGATAGTAGCAGCCGTCCCCTGCCCCCACGAACCGAGGTACCCGGGCTCAGTGCAGTGGCTGTTCGGACTTCGTGTTCCGAAAACTCTGTCGCGTCGACTCTCGAGACTGTACATAAGACATAACTTTTAAGAATGAAGTCATTTCGGGTTTTCCGGGTACCTAACAAGACCTAACACCGGATATCTGTCGCGAGCCTGATACCTGATTCCTGACTAGATGATAATCGGATGGGCGAGCCTCGAAGGCGGCAGATGCATGCATGGTGTTGAACCCGTCGAAGTGGCGCTTGTCCAACTGTGGCTTTATCTGTACTGACTATGCTCTGCTTGCGTGCCACGGAGGTTAGTTCAAGCTGGGCATTAGCACCGTATGTCCGTGCATCCGTAAAGCATAAAAGCATAAATAATCAAGATAGTAATACATACGTATTGACAATGACACCACTACGGAGGCGATCTAGGCGGTTCAAGTCGTGAAGGCGATAAGACCGTGTGATCGGCGCGTGAAGTAACTTCTGTACTGCATGATATAACATTTGCGATCAATTTAAATTTTATCGCGTCTGAACCGAGTCTGAACGGGTGGTATTGAATCTTGATATTCCGTTCCTCGCGCTCGCGAGTAAATTCAACGGTTGTGACGAGGGCGGAACTTGGAAGGGGAGATCGGGATTCAGGGGTCTGTAGATCTGGAATGAAACGCGTGTCGCGTGTGTCATTAATATTGCAGCTTGATTGCAGCAGTAAATCAGCGATGATAGGCGGTGATACCGCAGGCGATAACAGGCAATAATCATGATGCACTGGGAAGATACATCATACACGGAGGCAAGCGGAGAAGCGCGGAGGGAGTTGGAAGGAGTTAGGCATACTCATTATCAGCGGTGGAACTTGGTGGCACGTACGTTAGCAGTGGAGATCGTACGTTGGCAGTGGAGATTTTGAAGTTCGAAGTTCGATGACGCGATAAGACCTGACGCGTCGACGTCTATGCCTATTCGACTCCGTAGCGGTGTGCACTGCACACATCTCGCCGCTCGGTTTCCCGTGCAATGGCCCTGCCGCGTGCATACAAAGCGCGTAAAAGGCGCGCGTGCAGTGGTGAGGATCGGTTTGAAGCGGAGTAGAAGAGAGTAGAAGATAGAGCGGGAATGAAACACGTGTCGTCGGATTCATAAATAAACCAGAGAGGATACAACAACTGAATGACAGCAGTTGCAATTTTTGGATCACCGTTGGAACGTGTGCCATCATGCATCATGCATCATATCAAGTCGCTCTGAGCTTGTAGGCGGAGAAGCAGCTATAAGAGTCTATTCGGATGCAAAATGTCGTTTCGAATTTTGAACTTTACGCGCACTCCGAGCACTCCGAGTTACGCTGTGACATTACGTGGCAGCCACTGTGGGATAGTTCTATGAGTCTTGTACATAACCCGTGCTAGCATTGGCCCTTTTACTACCCACCACAATGCCACCGAAGTCGCCACTTCTGCAGCAATTCCCCCTCATTATCGACAACAACGCGGTCGGCGGGTATTTAAATGGCGACCTAAGCTGATAGAGACATTCGAAAGACCTCATAATGTTTTTTTACCTACCCCGGGTCACTCTAGAGGGGGGATGAGTTCTATAAATGGCCTTTTGGACGCAAATTGGTTGTAATTATATTTAAAAGCCAAATAAAGACACAAAAGTACCGTCAGTAATTATATCAAATCAACAGAGTTACTTTTTTCGCCGACAATGTGCTCACCAACCGCGCTGTTGACGAGATCGAGAAGAATTTCTGCAGAAGTGGCGACTTCGGTGGCATTGTGGTGGGTAGTAAAAGGGCCAATGCTAGCACGGGTTATGTACAAGACTCAATAGAACTATCCCACAGTGGCTGCCACGTAATGTCACAGCGTAACTCGGAGTGCTCGGAGTGCGCGTAAAGTTCAAAATTCGAAACGACATTTTGCATCCGAATAGACTCTAAGCGTAAGAGGGCATTTTCAGGCATTTTCGCCATCTAGCGAGTCACGGCCCTGAAGCGAGGGTAGAAGGCAGGCATAGGAGGCCCGGGGGAATGGGAAGTGGGTGGGCACTGGGCAGACTTGGGCAGAGGGCAAAGGCTAGCGAGGAATCAGGATATCCGGATATCCGATGCAGTCACACAGAGCGGAACTTGAGTCTTGGTGGCACGTTCGAACTTGAGACCGGTGTTACATAATTACGGCCCAGGCGCACCCAGCACTGAGAAAACTGTAAATACACGGATACAAGCGGAGAGGAGTCATTTACCTATCTTGGAGGTGGGTGGCACGCTGGTAGCGGCGATGCCGAAGTTCGATGCATGGCGCGATGAGACCGTGACACCTCTGCGAGATGGATTTTGTGCGTACCGGCCCTCCCGCCTCCTGACGCCTGGGCCCGGGAGCGGGGAATGGCAGGAAGCGGGCGGTCGGTATAAGTCATACGCGTATCGATAAAACGAAACACGTTAGTTGACATTGTGCGCGTGTCATTATAATTTAGAACACGAGTTCTGCTCCGGGTCCTGGTCGGAGCCTGTCGTAGCTAGCCTCCAGGCGAAGAGTGATAGTGAGTGCATTTAAGTCCGCTAATCGTGCATGAATGCATGAGCCCCCGGTTGGTATGTGGGAAATCAGTATCGGCCTTGGAGCTCGGTAGCACGATGGCAGTGGAGATATCGAAGCTCGAACTTCGATGACGCGATAAGACCTGATAAGACGCGTCTGCGAATCGCAAAGCATATTCTATTTGACTCCACGGTGAGCGTGCATAGGCATATTTCGCGCGTAACAGCCCTGCCGTGTGGAATCTGGATAGTGACTTCGAACTTTGAAGAGCGTAAACGGCGGGTACGGTCGGGGGCAGAAAATAGATCTGGAATGAAACCTGTCGTATGAATTTAATAAATCAGCAGAGAGTTACAATGATGTACGTACAGCACTGATCATGGTACACACCCGGTTGGTGTTGCAAATTTAAATTTCTTATCGTGGTTGGACTTGAACGTGCACCACCGTCACGGTGATCCCGCAGGGTCGCCCTGGGATCTGAGGCCTGAGCCAGGCGAAGAGGCCGCGATGCATCATAAGAGCGAGACTCAGAGGAAGAGCCTGAAGCTATTTCTGTTCGTATCATATCGCGAGGAATGGCCCTGAAGCAGTGCATAGCAAGGTATCGGACACAGAGAGCGGAACTTGCAATTGGTGGCACGTTGAAGCCGACGGCTGTTACATAAACAGCCCAGAGGCGGTGTCAGTCATGAACGTGTGCGTTGGCGACGAGATGCGCTGTGTGCACGTCGGTCGAGCTCCCGGCGACGCCGCGCCAGGGCGAGGTAAAGGTTCGGGTTTATTTTCCCGACTGAGTTAGCATTGTGCCGTTGTTGCTGCATATGTATAACATAAAGATAACATGCCTTCGCGATGGAGCCGGAATGAAATCGACAAAAAAGTATACATGTGCTCGGCCGGCATCAAGCACGTCGACGTCAAGGAGGAGCCTGGAGGAGCATGACGACGTCAACTTGGGGCCTGGAGAGGGAGAACCGCGTTTATCAGTCACGTCGTCATACGCCACGACGGAAATCCAGGGTTGGTTCCCTCATTATAAATTTACGGAAGGAAGCACCTTAGGCCCAAATATAAATGGCGGCGCTGCGGCGGGCGCGTATTTGTATACCATGCTCCACAAATTACAACATAGTGCGCACCCTTGAATTAAGGCCTGGTATGGTACGCTAGGTTGCACTCAGTTGTGAGTGGGCTCTTCTGCTGTAGAAGAGGACGAGGGGGAGGAGGCGGACAAGCCTCGGAGCGACGATCTTGTAGATGCATTAATTAATGTGGCCCGGACATATGCCGGGCGATCCCGCTTAGCCGCGCCGTCAATTTTGACAATAAGCGCCGGCCCCCAAGACTTCGCATTGCTCTCGGCACAAGGAAACGCCTAATTTATTATCTTTACGCTGCGAGTTCCACCTCGCAACGTTTCACTTGAGCTATACTCGCCAACGACCCGTTATCGTACACTCTGCTGTCAATCGCTGATTCGCTCTCTAGACAACCTTGACCGGCCCTGGCAACCCCCTAGGCCCTTGTACATCACCTCGAACACCGTCTGTCTCGCGGCTTGCCCGGCACCCGTACCGAAACAGACGAAAAAACGGTTCTTCCTGACAGCAATTTGCATTCCAATCACCGTATTGTACGGTATCGCATCTGCCTGGGCCTGCAATCGACCGCCGCACGCTGAACATTCCACATTCAGTATTCAACACCCGCCGCCAGGACCCGCAGCACCGAACCGACCAGGGCCAAGTAATTGCGATTGATTTCGCGCGTTATAGACGCACTATAGCTGCTCGCTGTACCGCATAAATCAGTTTCGCATCTGTACGTCCTTTCCTCTTTCCCCGTTCCCCGTTCCCCGTTCCCTTTTCTTTTTCTGCTATCGTCCGTACCGGGCTTCGCCCCGTGGTGTTGTACGATACGCACATCCGATACGATGTCGCGCACGCCCTCCTACCCCCCGCCCTCGCGCTCGCGCTCATCCCACTCCCTCGTCAGCATCATGGCCTCCCCCTCCGCCTCCAGATCCGGGACGCCGATCTCGGCGCACTCGCAGACGCACGGGCCGCACCCGTCCACCGCGATGGACCTCATGGACCTCACCGAGCTCACGGAGGTGACGCACTCCAACACCCAGACGAACGCGCAATTGGCAGAGCGGCCCGCGGGCGGGACCACGCGCACGCCGGGCACGAAGACGCCGAGGAAGGTGCAGTGGGCGCTCGCCCATCCCAATTCCGATCCCGCCGTGCAGGGGGCGCAGGGGCAAGTGGAGGGCTTCCAGGGGCTGGAGGCGACGCACGCTTTGGATGAGCACGGGCTGGACGTGCGTGTTTTTTCTGTGTCTGTTGTAGTTGTGTGTTTTGGCCGCAAGCGTTCTCTGCGAATTTCATTATCTCTGTCTAATGTGTCGACTATATCTAACCGCCCCTTTTTCCTTCCCCCCTCAGCCCAACGCATTCGGCACACTAACAGACGCACTCGAGCGCCACCGCTCCTCGCCCGCGCACACCAACATTTCGCTCCCCGCCTCATCGCAACCACAGCAGCAATCGCATTCACACTTACAACCGCAATCGCAACAATCGCAAAAGCACACGAAATCCGCATCGGTGCCCATCATCTCCGTCACCGACCAGGACCTCGCGACCCGCAACCCGTTCGCGCCCTCGCGGCCCGCCCCCGTCAACTTCGGGTCCAGCTCTGGATCTGCTTCGGGGTCGTCGAACTCGAACCCGAGCCCGAACCCGGGCGCACAGCACCAGTATACATCGCCGTCGCCGCACCCGCCGTCCACCGCGACCCACCCAACATACCCAGCATATCCGGCCTACCCGACGTACCCGCCCAGCGCGAATCTTAGCGCGGGCCCCAACATGAACGCGGGGTTCTTCAACATGCGCGACTACGCCGCGCGCGCGCACCCGATCCCGCACCGCATCGACACGCAGGCCCAGGCCCAACCCCAACCGCAGTCGTACGCGCAGACGCACACGTACACGGAGCGCTCGTCCCCCGCGACGACCGCGCCGTCCACCATGCCGCCCTCGCCCGCCGCGGAGTCGCACTCCGGCCACGGCCACGGCGGGGAGGGGGGCGGCGGGCACCACGAGGTGCCGGGCGAGGCGTTCATCGACCGCGACGAGCACGCGGGGCTGCCCGGCACCGCGGACCTCGAGGGCTTCGCGAATGAACGGGCCAGCGCGGTGGTGCGGACGCGGACCAGGAAGCGGAAGGGGTGGGGGATATTCGGGGGGAAGCGCGAGAAGGAGCGCGAGCGGGAGAAGGCGCGGCAGTCGAAGGGCAAGGCGGCTGCGTCCAGCTCGAAGGAGAAGGAGGAGGGGAAGGGAAGGCGCGGGGGGGAGGAGAAGCGCCGGGGCAGGCACGACAGGCACGAAGGCGACTCGGACGCGGATGTCGACCTGGAGGCGCCTGCGGAGCCGATGCACGCGCCGCTGCGCATGGGCGGGGGCATCCTCGCCGCGCTGCTCACGCTGTACAACGACCCCGCCACGGGCGGCGGGACGACCCCGAACAGCACGACGCACAGCCGCAACGCGTCGTCCACGAACCTCTCGACGACGCCGAGCACCACGCGCTCGAGCGTGGACCTCGACTCGGCCATCGACTCGGCGATGAGCGGCGGGAACCGGCCGTGGATGCTGCACAAGGCGCAGAAGCCCAAGCCCACCACCAACACCAACACCGGCGAGGGCGCGGGCGTGGGCGTGGGGGGCGTGGCGGGGATGAAGAGGCCCGGGTTCAAGCTGAGCCGGCTGAGCCTCGAGAGCAACCTGCCCACGCGCAAGTCGCTGGGGCTCCCGAGCCTCCCGACGCTCAGGCGGCCCGCGTCGACGCACTTTGGGAAGGACCGCGAGGCGGAGCACCTCAACCCCGACAAGCGCGGGCACTCGAACGCGCACTCGAGCGAGGACGGCTCGGGGCCGTCGACGGGCACGCACACGCCGTACAAGCCCAGCGGGGACTCGATGAGCATCGGCGGGAGCACGCTCGCGGGCGGCCAGCACGAGGACGGGGGGAAAGGGAAGGACGGGAAGGACGGGAAGCAGCCGAGCCGGCCGGGGATGGGCGGGCGGCGGTGGACGGGGATGCTGAACCTGAAGGACCTCAAGGGCGCAGGCGGGCACACGGCGAGCAACTCGCTGTACTCGCTCAAGAGCATCGCGGGGCTGGGCGCGGGGATGGGGCTCGCGGGCGTCGGGCTCACGCCCGCGCAGAGCGTGCCGAGCACGCCGCCGACGGACGGGGAGGCGGAGGTGTGGGACGAGAAGTGGATGCTGCGCGAGCGCGAGAAGGAGAAGGAGCGCAGGCGCAAGGAGGAGAAGCGGCGCAAGAAGAAGGCGGAGGCGTTTGTGAGTCGAGTTCCCTATCTTCCGGGGTGGCGTGCATGGTGCTGACTGTGGGCAGATTACGCGGCACGTAGCGGAGATCATCCAGCGGCAGGAGTTCATCCTGAAGCTCACGCGCGCGCTGATGATGTTCGGCGGGCCGTCCCACCGGCTGACCGCGCAGATCCAGGCGACGGCAAAGGTGCTCGACATCGAGCTCAGCTGCCTATACCTGCCGGACGTCATGCTCATCTCGTTCAACGACGGCACGACGGGCACGAGCAACATCAAGCTCATCAAACAGGGCAGCGCACTCGACCTCTCAAAGCTGTATCAGGGGTTCAAGCTCTATTGGAAGGTACGTCCGCGCAGATCCGCGCAGCGCAAAGAGCTGATGGTGCGCTTCTGTAGGTCATCCACGACAAGATCTCGGTGTCCGAGGCGTCTGCAGAGCTCGACACGCTCATGCGCCACAAGACGTTCTACAACAACTATCAGCTGGTCTTCGTCGGCGGGATGTGCTCCGCCGCCATCTCCACCGTCAGCTTCAAAGGGAGCTTCGTTGATGCGCTGATTTCCATGCCCATGGGAGCGCTGCTCGTGGCCATCCAGCTTCTGAGTGTCAGGAACGAGCTTTATTCCAACGTCTTCGAGTGAGTATCTGCCCCCGCCCTCGTGGAAAACAGCGCTAATTATGTCGACAGGATCACTGTGGCCACCCTGCTGAGCTTCTTGGCTGCCGTCTTCGCTGGCACACGCCACTTCTGCTACTCAGCCGTGGCTTCGTCGTCGGTGGTGCTCATTCTACCTGTATGTCTATCTCCCCCTTCCTATCCATGTCGAGTACTCAGTCCTTGCAACAGGGCTACATCGTCACCCTCGGCGCACTTGAACTGACTTCCCGCTCGATCGTATCTGGCGCAGTGCGGCTCTGCTACGCCGCTGTTTACTCGCTCTTCCTCGGATTTGGCCTCGCCATCGGCGTCGAGGCGTACGAGAAAATGGCGGACAAGAGCATCGTCGGATCGTCGGACTATTCCTGCCAGCAGAGCCACGATCCGCTCGGGCCGTGGTGGCAGCAAACGCCCAGTCTCTATTGGGGTGAGTCTCGCAGGTTGCCTCGCGGGGACTGGCAGCTGATTAGCCCCTAGCGTTCTTGACGGTGCCCTTGTACTCGTTGTTCTTGAGCTTGCGTAATCAAGCTCCGTATAATACTAAAGAGCTCGTAAGTCGCATCTCGTGCATTGGGGAACTATTGCTGAGAGCACATTTAGCCTATCACGGTCGCTATCTCTTGTGTTGGATGGGTCACGAACCACTTCGTGGGCACCAAATTCATCAATCAGAATGATATCAGCGCGGCTGTTGGGTGAGTACCTTGGATCCTCCTCTCGTCGGGCTTGTTGCTCATGGACTGGATGACTACAGTGCTTTTGCGGTTGGTCTCATATCCAATATTTACGGCCGTTTCTTTGGAGGCAACGCCTTTGTCGTAATGGTGAGACATTCCTTCCTCGTGATTGGACCACCTGTTAACCAACCTTGACCAACCTTGAAAAAGATAACCGGAGTTCTGTTCCAAGTCCCGTCTGGACTGTCTAATGGAGGATTACTTCAATTTGCCTCACAGCAAACGGCCGGGTCGTCCGACGCATATCTATCTGGCTTTGATACGGCGCTGCAGCTCATCTCCGTCGCCATCGGTCTAACGGTTGGGCTCAGCATTTCGCTTGTCGTTGTGCACCCTATCCAATCCAGGAAGCGTGCCGCTGGAATCTTCAGTCTCTAACATTTTAACCATAACCTCCACTTTCAATCTCTCTCGCTTCCGTCATACTTAGAGCTCCGACACCATAGACTTCATCGCATTCCTTGAAGACCCACCTAGACATCATTTCTTTACATTTATGGACCGTCGGACATTGCATACGGGTAGATAGTATATTCTCTCAAAACGCTCGCATCAGTGCTTTGCTGGCGCCATACGATCATTACTCACCTCTCCTTACCAGCTTCTAGTTACGTTTGCCCTCAGCATTTACATTCTCAACTAGATAATACAGTTTCATTTTCAATGAAAGATAGCAACGTGGATAGCAAACAGCAGCTAGGTGAATGAACGGGAGCCTAGTCTGTGGCTTTCCTTTTGCCTTTACGATTGGCGGGAAGCTTCTTGCCATTGTCATCTCGCCCTAGCAGGGGATTGAGTAGCCCTTCGTTATGCAAGGCTGTCACTACGCCTTCAAAGAAGGGCTCGTAATCGAACGTCCTTTTGACATGCTCCGTCTCAACAGCAAAACATTATCAGCTGACCTGGAAATGAAAGCAGGGGATTATTACCATACCTGTTGTAGGCTGGCCTTTGCGATTTCCTCCGCTACTTCCACTTTGGCGGACATCGCATTGCGCACACAGTTTTCCCAAGCGGATGGGAGACCACGCTCGGGCATGTCTTCGATCTCCACGGCTCGTTGCATGTTGATGTCGCCAAAGTCTGGTGCATAGGTAGGTCCACGTTCCTCTGGTTGGACAGCGGTAACGAATGATTCGGTGGCAGCTGCAAGTAGCGCGGAGTCAACCTAAGGAACAATAGATCCTTTGAGTGCATAACACTGGGATAGTGACGATAAATCGAACCTTGTCTGACCAACCGTCAGGGTGCGCATTTTGCAAACGTCGTTCCAAGGCCACCTTTTCGCGTTTCAGAAGCTCCAGCTTATCGCTGCAAATTTGATATCGGTCATCAACGAGGGCCAAAAGGTTGAAACGGATATCAATGGCGTTTTCTCCGCCTCCATATTTGCGCATCTTCTGCTTGATCACCGGGCGAACGATATCCATCCAGTTCTTATCAGTGGCCTCGGGTAGCTCGCCGACCTCCAAAGGTCCGCTTTTGAGACCATCCTATATACGATGAAACTTAGTATCTTGGCCAGCAGCGCTAGTGAAAAAATATACCAGCTCCCAGACTTTGCCAAAGGCTGGAACGTAGCCGATAAAGTGATAGGATTCTTCTTCATTTTTCTCAACCGCCTTGGGGTCCTTTAATTTCTTTTTCTCCGGTTTCTTATTCATGGTGATATTGGCGACAGCGTTTTTTCCACCTCTCAAGTCAGCGGGACTTTCACTGAGGTCAGTGTTTAAAGTTCTAGTATGTCAGTTGCTACGAACCGTGCGAGTGAATTGTGAGCCTCTCGAGCTTTGAAAAGATTCGAAATAGCTAGGCCTTTCATCTGTAATTTCAGGGTGAGACGAGCCTCTGGCAAAAGTTGCAACTTACAACTGGTGACATGCCCAGCGTGTCCGTTCTAAACTGTCGTAGGCTGTCGCCAATATCGATATTGGCGCAGTTCAGAGCCACGTTGATGATAGCTTGTGACGCGCAAGCATCGTCAATCAGCTGATTTGCGAACCAAACTCGTTCGGCGGTGGGATCTCTAAAATCCTTGGCTTTGTGGAAGTCTTTACGCCAGAGAAAGCAGAAGAACAGTCCTCGTGGCTGCAAGTGGTCGACTGCCCAGGGTTCGATATCATATACTTCAACAACCTCAAGGTTCTTCATGCCCATTCTTCGAGCGAGAGTCGTAAAGACGCCTGTGATTTGAAACAAGGATCACATTCGTCATTGCTGGTTAGTTTGTGGGCAGAATCAATGTTGGGTATTTAGCATATAAGATACTAACCAGGATCAGACTCCAGAACCGCGAAAGGGGAGGCTTCTGTGTTGACAGTATCCAAAACAGAACTCGAAGTTGTTGCTACATGGGTGTTCATGTTCAAGTTGTGAGCGCTCATAAATTATTGCCACCGCGCTGCACATTACCAACAAATTACTGGCAAGGTTCAAGTTGGGATCTTCGACTTGAATCAAATAGTCCCTCTTTCTCCATTTTACTCATACCAGATAGCAGAGCTTCGTGGAGATGGTGGTCCTTGTCTGCTGCTAAGTTGAGAGAAGGGAGTGTACTGTGTACCCATTAATATCATGCGAAGGAGGTTGAAAGGGGACACACGGTAGACTTGGCGAGCGGAATCAGTGTGAAGAGCAAGATGATAAGCTTGTGGAGTTTGGAATTCACTGTGGGAGAGCTTTCAGGGGCTCTCTGTAGCATTGACAGTTATTATCGGTTGGCGTTATGAGAATGGCCAATTGCAATACTTGCAGCAGCAAACACTCAGCACTGGCAGTGATCTGTTGTGGAGGCTCTTCGGATATGCGTTGAGTCAGCGGATAGATTGGATTCAAAACATAGGATGACATTCTCTAAATATAGGGGAAGAGGCAGGAAGAGGATTGAGGACGCGATGGGAGTAGTTGGCCTGTCCAACTTATCCACCTCGCTGCTCTCCGAGTCGACGACCTTCCGAAACACTAAACTATCCCTGGTGCTGCATCCTTCAAATGTTCTTTCTTGAGACATCTCCTAGTCACTCCACATTCCTTGCACTTCCGGGGCTCGTCCTCAAATGCGTCTTCAGTATACCCACTCTGCACGACGTCAGGATGCCTGTCCCCGAAGTAGCGTTTTTCACCATCTCCATGAGTATAGAGGGGAGATGATAAGCAGTAGCTCTCGCCGAAGTTGGTCCTTGGGCAGCGGCATGTACCGGACGGACGGTCAAAGTAAGCTATGCCTTTAGTTCAAGAACAAGTATCCCGGCCTGCATTAGTGATGCGACCTCCTTAGATGTGAAGGCGCCGCACCTTGGTTCTCGGGATACATACAGTCTTCACAAACTGTCCAATCACATTGCTTGCAGTGCTTGAAGGCATCCCCTACGTCAGGGCCAGGCTCCTCATCTTCATCTAGATCTTCTTCCTCCACGGGGAATCCGCGGAATCGACGCATGCACCCATCGCATGCACTCACTGGTGTCGGATTACGCCTGCGTTCCTCCCACAACACATCTTGCAAATTATTGAGGCAGCCCATTGTCGTGTTTGGACCACTGAACTTCTTCATCATTTTGTCCATTTTGTGCAATACAGCTGACTTGGTGCACACAGTGCGTTTGTGTACTTTCCAGTCTTTCGTCTGGCATTCACGTCTGAACAACCACATCAGACTTGCTGCGGATGTAGAGGGCTCAAGTCGGGTGTGCACTTACCCACAATAACTGTGTGCTGGGTTAGATCATGCACATGATACAGGTAAATCAGAACTGACATCGTTTTCTGGCATTGCGAACATCGCAGAGGCTTTTCACAATCAACTTTGCATACACTGCATCGCATGATGGGCAGATGAAGAGCTTGGGCGCCAAGTACACGAGGGCAACTCGTGCTCTGAAAGTCATCGGAACCATTCAACTCAAATTCAACCTGATGTCCAATAACGTTCCAATTCAGTGGGCTGTAAAATCAATTTCCAAAATCCGTTCAGACTTGCAGTAATGGGAAATATGGTATACCCATATAGAAACAAAATTGCAGAGTTAATACCACTGCATTGTGTGCAACACGATGCGCCGAACTCGAGCTGCGCTACTGAATACAATAGTATATTGGATCTTGGTCGAAGTCATTCTATACTTGATCATATGTCCCTCCAGGCCGATTCTTTCAGTGCTTGAAACCCACTGACTGACATCTCGGAACTTGATTCGGGATCCCTAGTGAACGAGATATGCTGTGGTGATGGATCGGTGGGCTTGTTTTTAACAATGCCAGTGATTGCAGTGTTGGGCACGACGTCATGCAGCGGCCAGCAAGGAAGCGACCGTTCGATCCCGCTCCTCTGCTGAGATGTCTGTCGTCAAGGACGTCCAACGCCAGCACTTTGAGCCATTTGAATGCGGACAGAGCGCGAGGGAAAGCCTCCCAATCCCAAGGACATGGCTTCTCAAACAAACCTATGAGCAAAGTCAGGATTGGGATATTTGGATACTCACATCGAGGTCTAACCGGAAGGCGTCTGAGTACCGCAAGAACTCGAGATTAGGCAAGGCTCTCGCAATGCTATTCGTCGCTTTGAGGTGTTGGGCCTCTCCAAAATCAAAATATACACTACCCATATGGAAAGTGAAATGGAAATACAGACTCGGATGCGTCAGATTTGTACTTGTCGGGGCAAGGGCAAGAGCCTGCATCGCGCACTCGACATCCTCCTGGGTGTTATCAACGGCCATTTCAAGCCTGAGCCGCGTGAGGTGCTGCGATGCCAAATGAGTAGGCTTCGAGCAGTAACAGATGGACAAGATGGAAAGGTTGGGAAGCAGAGTCGCAGTCGGGAAGCGTGGATCTGGTTCGAGATCATAATTGTATGCGGTCTCTGGATCCTGAATCTGGCTCTGCTCGTGGAGGAATGGGAGCAATGTATTTCGTGGCCAGGCCAACGACGCGTTCCTGAACATTTTCAAGCGGAAAGTACAGCCAAGGAAATCATCGACATGGAGTTAACGATTGCAACCACCAGTAAAGCGAATACCGTCCACAATAGAGAGCGATGTGAGGTTGTTCATGGACTTCAACGCACTCGGGAGCTGCAGTTTATGGCGGTGATTTATGTCTGAGTGCGGTATTTCGTAGAGACCACTGGGTAGTGACAGCATATGGATCAGCTGTGCAATGTCAGGGCGCAGTGCAATCTGGCTTGTGAGATTTGAATGAGATGCACTGATGAAATGTACTGTTGACAAGGTCAACGTGGTAGTACAATGCGCGTGCGACCTCTTCGTTAAACGCACGAGATAGTGCACATATCCTGAGAAGGTCGGATTTGGGTAGATATTGGAGAATGTGTTGAATGAGTTCGGGAGGGATCGTAGCATCTGGGGGATCGTATCGCTGGGGCATCGACATGGAACGTTTGTCACTGCGTTTAGCATTATGGTTGGAAAATAACATTCTGGTGTTGTATGATATTTGAGGACTTACGATTCCTTCCTGTTATCTACAGGAGGCTAAGGCTTGACGATGCGGTGGTAAGTGAATTCGAAGAAGTAATTGGAAAGTTTCAAAGTTAGCGGCTCGCTGAGTTCGGACCGCCCACGCGCCGTGTGGCGCAACGCAAAGAAATCCTGGACTCGTGGAATTTGCGTGGAAGGTTCAAATTCTGACACTTAGTTATATACAGTCCTCATACATGGATTGCATATATATATATTACTTCACAAAAATCGAGCGCACAACAAGCAACGTGCAGCAATCTCACTGATTCTAATTTCTTTGTCAGGACTTAGAACATGAGTGGCATTAAGTGCCACATAACAGCCGACGAAGGCTGAAGGATCCGGTACAAATTACCTCTGGGCACCTGATTCTTGTACTTTCTTCCAGGCTGATTCTTCAAGCGCCCGAAGCTAATGATTGAAATTGTGGAACTAGATTCATGGTCCCTAGAATGAAATATGCTGCGGTGCTGGATAAAATCATAGCCGCGCACATTTTCCAATGTCGTTCAAATGTCGTAGAATCTAAATTATTACAACAAATGACAGTGTTGGACACAATACCGTGCAACGGTCGGCGAGGATGTGAACATCCGATCTTGGTATCCTGCCGAGAAGTCCTACGCCAGCATTTTGAGCCGTTTCAATGCGGGCAGAGCGTGATGGATTCCAAGCCCGTCCGGAGTTATCTACGATGCTGTCGGTGGGCACAGCTTCGAGGTCGGCGATGCTTCCATGCATGGTACAACGTAGTGTTCCGGCATAGTTGCTAGGCCCGCCCCGGCCCACATAAGACCAGCCTCGGCGCCAGGCCTGAGTTTCCTGCACTGTGATCCTCTATGTCACACACTGGAGATTTCGGTCGGAGATCCGCACAAATAACATTCCCGCTGGGTCCGGACTTGGCAGAAGTTCATTAATAATATTGTCGTAGATGCCACACGACCTCCCAGAGTCACACGAGATCGCACGGTCCTCGGAAAACTTAAAACATGCGTTCCTACCTGTCAAATCGTCATCAAATCTCAACAGGTTTAACGCCGCGCTCTCAAGGTCCCGATGGCCAGGGGTCATCACTTGATCACCGCTGGACGTCAACAGTAATAAGTATACGATGCCACCTCAATAATCTCCCAGAAATTCAAGTACTCTGCGATCCGCAGACTGCTGAATATGTCAATATATGATTTATGAATAGCAATGGGCCCGAGGACCTGGAAGAACAAAGTAGTATGCAGTGGACAGTGTAGATGGATGATGGTAACAAACAACATGTAAACAAGGATTAGTGATTAATGCAGGCAGCCTCCTCATAGAGCGTGATTTCTACAAGTGGGATGTGAGCACGGAAGCATGGCTACGTACATGTAGCCATTGTGGCAGTGGTAGTGTCTAAGACAGATGGGGAAATCCCGCAAGATGCGAGATGAGATAGTAAGTACATACAGCGAGGGCAATAGATACATAGATAATGAGATCGTGGATGAGATTAGCATTGGCGCCATGGGCGCCAGGATGGAGGGTTGACGTGTCAGCGATCCAGTATTAGATGACGTTCATCTTCTGTAAGTGACCGCGAAGGATACCCTCCCGAACTATCCAACACCATAGTTCATCAGCATGGTGCATCGATCAATCAGGTTACGAACTTACCTCCAACGAGAATGGCCGAAGTAGCACGCGTGTCCTGACGGGGGCATATCAGATAAGTAGTGCAGGATAATAGTCACGCCATGTAGACTCACTATGGCAGACGTTT
The DNA here is from genome assembly GCA_001630335.1 of Athelia psychrophila. Taxonomy (NCBI): domain Eukaryota; kingdom Fungi; phylum Basidiomycota; class Agaricomycetes; order Atheliales; family Atheliaceae; genus Athelia; species Athelia psychrophila. Next base: position 39,801 of record KV417702.1, read on the forward strand.
CGTGGCAAAAGAATGGACGTTGCTTGGATGACAGACGTTTCTAGAGAGGAGCAGGCTGTTAGCGCGGTGATTTGAAGGCGAAGAGCGCAAGTGCCAACCTGGTATGCACGGAACTTCTCCTTGAAGTCTGCGCGATCTACCGTATTAGCACAGAAAACCGAATTCATGGATGAAAGACGCACATTTGGTAACATGCTCCAGGTCGTTCGGGGCATCGCCGTAGCTTGGGACGAACTTCTGGACGCTGATGCCCGCTTTGAGTGTCGCATCTAGGATGTCCATCTGATGATTGTGAGTTAGAAGAAGGCGCAGAAAGCGTGCCTTCGGACACACCTTATTCAAAAATAGAATCAGGGTTGACTTTGCGAGAAGCGGGCTCGCGCAGACTTCCTTCCACAGATAAATAGAGTCTTCCAATCTATTCACGTGTGGATCCTCTTCCAGAACCTGATTGAAAGCAAGAGGGGCTAGGAAGATAATGGCTTGCACTATTACGAAAGTAAGAGGTAAGCTTCAGGGAGGATCTGATGTACTCACCATCATCAAAGTACGGAACCCAGTGTTGGCGCATGCTCCGGCTTCCACCAACATCATATATGTACCATTCTGAGCCAGGAGCCGAGCCTGAAAAGAAGATTGTTAGACGATTCTGAATGACGCAAACGACCATTCATACCAGGCGTACCATTTTCAAGAATGAACTTGTGCTCCTCAACTCCAAATGTCCGCACTCGCGCACGAACTATATCAGCTAATTTGGACGTGTAAGATTTGGCTCGTTCAGGATATGTATATAAAAACACATACCATCAGTAGGCTCGTAGTTAACATCTGCTATTCGCTCTGCATCGTTCAAGAAGCTGGAAACGAGGCATAGGTCAGCCGTTGATGCCCCTTTATGCGGAGATAGTATACTCACAATCCGGGACTATCCTCCAACCGCACGTTGTTTCTCCACAAAACCTCCTTTACAGCTGGGTCCTTCCACAACGAGATGATATCGTCTTTACACGCGGACAGCACCTGTGTTGGGTCGTCCTTATTCCGCCCATCGCCGCCTGTCAGCGGCCTGATGTGCCGCGAGCCAGTGCTAGACCGTGATTCGGGCGAGGTTGCACGCTCTAGCGTGGCTTTCCAGCCACTATTTGCGCGTACACATATTTCCCGGGATGGGCGCTCAGGGTCAAAATTCTCTGGGAGCAGTTTGCGGGCAAGTGCCGCTTCCATTGAGAGCAGAGGAGAGAGGCGGAGGCGGATCTGTTGGTGATTGGCGTTTAAGGCATGGGTGGGTACTCGGAAGGCAGAGGAAGCGCGCGAGAGGGATGTGGGTGTTGAGGGCTTCCGGACAGGGGTGGCGTCCATTTCATCTTGTACCACTTCTAATAGCTTCTTGATCGAACTGCGCGAGTGTCAGGCATAGCAGCAGGGAACAAAGCTCCTGTCTCACCTGATCAAATTGAGCTGAACTATTGTCTTCCATGCAGCCCGCTCGCGCTGAAAGTGGCTGGGGGTGAATGCGAGCTGGAAGTCTAAAAGCGTGTGAACAGCTGTCTTGCAAGGGATATGGACGACAATACCCACTCTTTAATGTTGTGCTCTTTCCCGATTCTGCTTGGCCTTTTCTCGCAGGTCAGAAGGCAATACGAACACATATCGGCTGACTAACTCACCTAACAGGAGAACCTTAATCGCTTTCTTTCTCATATCAAACAATCGTTTTGATTCCTGGAGACTGTCGTCGATTTCGCGGCTTATACGAGCAGCCTCATGTTGTGTCGCCAGGCGTTTGGTTCGATCCTCTGGACTTTCGTCCTTGGGCGGGAGCATCGCCAATGATAAGGGGTCATCGAAGCGGTGTTTATCTGCTACGATTTCAGCAGACATCGTCTTCTTCGATCTGAACTTGGTCGACATTGTGGTGGTGATAGGATAGGAGAGGGGGGGGATGGACAAGTACGCGCTCGTGGAGGTATAGAGCACTGGCCCTATAAACCTCCCGCCTCGGCTTCCCTGGGTGTATAGAAAATCCTGGCCGGCTTTGTTACGGAGCGTGTTCCCGCTGCACCGGAGAACCCGGATCAGACGCCACCGTACCTGACAGATTACACTCCTGCTCTTGTTTCAACCCCAGATGCAACCACTACCATATGCATCCGATTCTGACTGTCACCCTCCCATTATTCACCGGTATGCAGTCATACATTACACATATCACGATAGGGTATGCTGCTTTCCCAGGAGGTTTTCGCTTCTATCCTGCATCCTTGGCGAAATTCAACCCTTGCAAGCCTTATTAACCTCGTCCTCGTCCCTTGGCCCATGCCCCTAGATCTATGGCCAGGTACGCTCATTGGGCTCACAAACTAGAGGAGCATCATACACCCGACGGACTGGCTCGGGCCGTCAGTTCTAACTTTTACAACTCAAAACTATATATCAACAAATTTAACTGAAGTGGGCGAAGCTGCGCACAAGGCTCAATTGAAGCTTTCTCCAACTTCATGAGGAATCGGCCTGGCTACACAATGGCTACACCTAGACATGATCCGTGACAGGACCCTTATCACGCGCGCTCGCCATTTGTTGGTGAGCATGAATGTACTACACACTTGCTGTTGACACTTGCCTTTGCATTTCAACTTCGACAGGTGTCAGCTTGCAGAGTACCCAGACGTAAAGATTGCATTTAGATGGCGCCACTCTCTACGTTGATTGGCCAGCCGTTTTACTATTAATCATGCTCTGATGGACAATAAACCGCCCAAGCAGGCTCAAGTGCAAAACGGCAAGGAACGACATAGCGAAACGTTGGCCGATCATATCTAATATAGCCGTTTTGCCGACAGCAACAAAGTTTCCCCGCATCCCATGTAAGACACGACGTGCCTGATCACTACGTATCCTTAATTCTTGATGAAACCTCCCGCGAGCCATGCAAGATGCTCAGTTGCCTGGTTCATCCCGATCACGATTAAGCCCATCGTGGCATCATATTCAGTGCAAGTATGCACTCGAGCATATACAAGACCGCTTCGTAGCCCACTTTGTGTTTCGAATCTCATACACCCGAGTCCCGAGTCTCACACACTGCCAACAAGTGCTAACACCATCTCCGGTGGCAACGTTAACGAGCGTCGATGTCCTCGGACCGGACACATAAGTACCACTGCAATACCGCGGTACCGTCTCGAAGACGCGCATGCTTGGCTATAGGCTTAGGTATGCTTGTGTCATGATCCGCACTGAAACTGACAGTCGGTGACCACAATGGTGCTGCGGTGTATTAGTGAGATGGAGACGCTTATCTCCTATATTATCTCCTATATAATTGAAACATCTCCACTTGACTCGCCGAACTCACGCCGAATGGCGACTATCCCTACGTATCCTCGCATCTCTCTCGCCGAATATACATGCGGCAACGCTGCCAGAGACGGCTAGTTGCCAAGGCACTGCAAGGAGCAAAATGATGCAACCAATTATAAGCTTCCGTCGATTCTGGCTTTGGACAGCTTTAGACACGGTATGTAATTAGATATTAGACATACGACAGAAACAATTATATGTCATTCTAGATTGATTATGCTGACCCTTGTAACAGTCGCTTCGCAAACCTCCGGCATGATCCAAATTGATATTGAATCTCATCAAGCCGGCGACGCCGACGAGGAGCAATCGGTATATATGATAGACGACGAGATTGTCGGGGGCGAATGGGGATCCTCAGCGAGACGGAGACAACGCCACAAAATACACGGTGCTGCTGCCCTATCTTAGAGATGCCACGGTTTCACGGAACCATGGCTGCCCAATCGACTGCCCTTTTGTCATCTCGCTTTCCGAATGTCGAAATATCAGAGAGGTGCCTCATCGTAGGCCGACCATGCGGACAGTTCCAGGGTTGGTCCATCGTCCCCATGTGTTGAACGACCTATTCACAAGTCAGAACGAGGCGCGATGATTAATTACGCAATGACCGAGTGCTCACAGCAGTCATTTGACTCCGATTCAAAGGCATGCCCACCATCACGCTCTTGCGGCAGGCCCTCATCGCGAACATGGCACGCGCTTTAGAGCATCTCACCATCTGCCCTGTGGGCCGATCGTGCATCAGATGTAGCAGCTCCTCAAGGTCTATAAGGATCCGGTGAGGCGGTCAATAACAGTCACGGGGGACTCAAAAGAGAACACGCGCCTTTCATGCCAAATGTCGTGCCCTTGCTGACGGGTTGTGCAACCAGTTGGAGCCGTTGTCCCTGTCCAGTTCCTGAACCTTCACCCACATCCACTTCAAAGCCGTTCTGCCGCAGCACGTTTATATTGTCCATGGCGAGCAATTCATCTGCTGCTGTCAGCTCCAGAGGCTGTGGCCTAGTGATCCAAACGCGAGTGAGCCAGTGAGCCAGTGATCGCGATAGTCAACTGACTTGAATAATTTCTGGGACTTGATTACCGTATCTTGCTGCAGCGTTTCGAAATTGTACTTCTCATCAGCGGCATGTTGATCCACGATAAATAGATCATCCATCTCTTCGCCGCTATCGGTTGTCATCTTTCGTCTCCTGGTCACAATGAAACCGAGATTAAACTGTCCAGCGATATCCATTTTTGCAAAGTCCGTCTTGTCGATAGTACGGGACAAGACTTCAGCAGCTTTACTGTCATCATCGACGTTTGAAATTCCCGCGTCCCTGGCTAGCGGTGGTCCAGCCTCAGATATGTCTGATTCCTCCAATCTCGACGTCGGAAATTTCGCTTGCCGCTGCCGCCAGATATCAGTTACCGCTAACAGGTCAAATCGCATTGTTAGAGCCAAGGAATTGGACTCCTTCAAGATTTCTGGACGAGAGCCTTCGACAACGGCCTGATGTTCCTCAATGCTGGTTGACACAGTTGAAGTGCTAACAGGATCGAGCATCGTGGTGTCCCCGGGGCTATTGCAGGAGACAAGAGGGTGGTCGATGTCGTCCGACGGCTCCTGTTTTACAATCAACAGCGAACTAGAAGTGCTGGCTAGAGTGTCATCGGTGTCAACAACCATGACTTCATCGGCTTCGTCCAAGCCCAATTCGCTAGCCCCATCGACTCCGTTAGATATGTCCCCGGCTGTGGACGGCTCATCCATCGGCTCATCGTTAGCAGTGCCATCATCCTCAAACGATTGGCCAGTCTCAACGTCGTCTCGATCAACCGCCTGACTCCCTGCCCTAGCGAACCCGCTCAATCGTTCCCGCAAATTCATTGTGGCGCTTTTTGCCACCCTGCCCGGCCGTAACACCGTTGAAGTGGCATCTTCTTGCAAATTCGAATCTAAGCGACTTTTCTTCTTCACGTGCTCCACTGTATCTTCTTCATCGGCCGGGCGCTGATCATGGGACAGGTTCCAAGCAGCACCCGACGTATTCAGGACAAGCTGGATAGGCCGTTTTCCGGTGTCGCTGCTCATATTGGCCATGATTCGGTCGGCGTTCCGCCGTGTGGATGTAACCCGTAGATTTGTCCGCGGATCCAGAGGGCCGGATACTGTCCGAGATACGGTGGGTATTTTTTCTTGAATGAAATTATCGGCGGAAGGGGAGGAAACCGCGCTGACAGAGGAAACGAGGGTTATGTCTGGATCACGGTCCGCTGCCGTGGCGCCTAAGTCCCCGATCACAGCATCACAGTCCAGAGTTGGCGGTAAAGACGGACTAGACGGGCTTGCATCCGTCCTGGTCAACTGACAACCAGTCTCTCTATGTAATGCGTCATTGTTGATCGTCGGTCGCCCAACCGGGGACATAACTGGCAGCTGGGGAAGTGCACCCGTTGTCATCACCTCACCCGGATCCTGAGAAGCCGTTGTTTTCGTAGGTGTGATAGGAGCAGAGTTGATAATGACTGTAGGATAAAGTTCAGATGCTGTTGGTTTCGGCGCTTGTGGCGTATCAATGAGCAGGTGAGGATCACCCATGGTAAAGTCCGAGTCCCCCTGATCGATGTCGGACAAGCTCTGCTCAGGGCTAATGCAGTTAGGAGCTCGGCGACTAGGCCGTTCAGTGCGAGGTGGCGTTGCTTCAGGAGTTTGCTTCGGGTCCGATACAGGAGAAGCAGGACCAACACTGGGTTTGGATATGTGGCTAGTAAGCAGTGTTTGCATGAGCGGTGTTGAGGTGGATTCTGTTGGCTGGGTTTTTCCGACAGAATAAGTAGATCTTGCGTGCGAAAAGGTTGCCTCTAGCGCGGTCTGATTGACAACATCAGCTCAAGTCGTCTCAACATGTGATGCTCCTATACCTTTAATGCTGCGACGAGCTTATCCTCGCTGTGCAAAAACAGTGTCCGTTTATCTGGAGACACGTTTATGTCCACAGCATCTGCGGTTCGTTCAGAAATTAGGGGGCAGTGGGTGCATTTGAAATTGCGCACTGACCCCGCGGTACGTGAAAGTCAGCAATGATGAACGGAGCTTGATTAGTATTGAAAGATCTGTAGACTTCGTTGAAAGCTTTCTGAATCTGAGCAACGTCACTGTGAGCCCCGAGAGAGGGAACCATCAAGATCACGGTAGTTGTACGGACCTTGCTGAGAGAGCACGGCCTTCCGTTGACATAGAAGAACTGTCGGTCGGTGCTCGTTCGTCCACTTCCGAAGGTAAACTTTGAAATCAGCCCTCGAACTTTGATTTGAATGTCTCTGCACGATATGTAAGCAAGCCACGGGATGGAGCCACTGTGATAAGATACACACTTAGCGTCCTCAGAAGACGCGGAGGATGACAGCCGTCCGTTAGCTTTGGGAGCTTCGAAAGATAGCTCCAAATGGAATTCCTGCACAGCTTCGAGAGCCTTGGATCCCCAGAGACCCTGAGAAATAGAAAACGTCGTGGACCCAGATCCAGGAGAAAGTATGTGGGCCTGCTTCTTGCCAGCGGATAAGGTATTGCTCACAGTCAGTCGCACTCCCTTAGTGACCGCTTTTGCGGATGTACCATCCTCTTCGTTTTCGCCAGCCACCACCGCACGTTCCGAGGTTAAGGATGCTGCGCAAGGAATCAACGCACACCCTGTTAACAATCCCATTGCCTTGCCAAACTCTCTCTTTGCGTTTCGTTCGAACTCTTTCCTGCGTACGGGAAGAGGGGTGAATAGGTTGTTTAATGTCACCGTCGTGCCACGCTAAAGGTAAGATGTGAGTACCATGAATGGGCAGGGGCCCGAAGCACGTACCTGTCGAGCGAGTATGGTCTTTTTCAACACATTTCCTCGTCCGCCCATCTCCAATTTCACACCCACACCCTTCTTTGCCTCTGTGGCCGTGGTGACTGTCACACTCTCGCACAATGCACACAGAGACGAGAGAGCCTCTCCGCGAAACCCAAACGAGGATAACGTTGTTAAAGAGGAGAACGATGTGAGTTTGGAGGTGTGATGGTTTAGCGCTACGCGAGCGGGGTGAAGGTGGGTGTCCGTACCGACATTATGAGGGCTGAGAACGCACCTATGCTATCATGGTCCGCTTCAGCGACACCACTCCCGTTGTCTATGACCTCAAGTGACTGTACTCCATACTCTTTAAAACGAATCTCTGTGATTCTCGTAAGACTTGAGATATTGGCTGTGAAATGACGCGACCCAGACCAATATTGGTAGCTCCTGCATCCAAACTGTTCTCCACCAACTCTTTCACCGCTGTCTGAAGATCGACAACTACTTGTCCTGATGTTATACGGTGGATCGACGATGTGTCTATTGCGCGGATTGAGGTAGTCATGAAGAGTGACACATGTCACTCGAATCAACAAAGACCAACAAGCGTCCTTGTGCCGAGAGGGGCCAATTACATTCTGGCTTTCCATTACTCCTTCGCCTGCCTTTTAGCGAGGTTTCGCCAGCAAGTGTAAATATCCAGGAAATAATCGCAAGTCTTTAAACATGATTCCAGAAATTGTTCCGCGGCTAAACGCAGTGACTAGCACTCCCGGGCCATGTCGACGCCTCAGCGGCGCGATTCCTCTAATGCCACGATCCCTCCGAACTCATGCAACGCATCCCCCAATATCTACCCCAGCCTGAGCTTTTCAGGATATGCGCACTGTCTCGCACGTTCAACAAAGAGGTCGTGCGCGCACTGTACTACCATGTTGACCTCGCCGACACCACATTTGACCAGTATATCTCATTCACGAGCCAGATGCGCCATGACCTCGCACAGCTGGTCCGCGCGCTTTCGTTGCCCAGTTTCACAGCATGTCGTACGGGACGCTGCGCCATAATCCGACTGGGCAGCTGTCGACTGTGTTAAAGGCGATGAGCAATCTCACATCTCCCTTCATCGCGGCCTGTCACCATGGCCGTCACGTCATGGGGAATATTCCTACCTTGATATCGATGACTTTATTGGCTGCACCTTCCTCTTGAAAACCTTCAGGAGTGCTGTCAGCTGGAATCAAAATAGATTTCTCCCATTCGAGCGGAACCTGACAAGAAGCTCCTCGCCAGTTGAGTCGAAGACACGCCGAGGCGGATGGTCACTCGAGAGGTCTTGACTTTGGAAAAATTAAAATTGGGAAGTCAAATGGATTTTGCGGCTGCGCCGCCGTGGTGCATGGGACATGGTAGAAATAAGAAACTGCAGGAAGGAGGATATAGCGTGTATGTGGCATCAGCGACGCCCAGGGGAAATAGGTTGGGCAAAAAGGAGAGCATAACTTAGTCGGAAAAATAAACCAAACCAAACCTCACAACCAGCTTGCCCAGTACGTTTGTAATTTTTCAGCATCATGTTGACATTTATTTCATACTCAAAGGCGGACATGAATACGCAAACATTGCCAACAATCATCACATGCCGCAATTGCGGTCACTTGCTGGCACGACCAGACATTGAAATACCAACATCGCCATTTGATCATCCCCAGCATGACAACGGATCCGTGGATGGTGCTAAAATCAAGGCAACGAGTGGCTCGATTACCCTTTCACGTTCCCATATTTCGGCCCTCGACGACGATATCCACCATCTCGAAGCTGCGCTTACAGAGCTCAGACGCAAACGCGATGGTCTCGCATCATACGTTGAAGCCAATCAGGACCTGATGTCACCATTTTGGTGGATTCCGAGAGATATACTGGTCGAGATATTCATGTATTTCGGGGCCGATTGGGGTGCGACGCTGAGTGCTCCATCGAGAACGGCCCTTTGGCCATCACGGGTGTCTGTCGCCGCTGGAGAGATATAGCCATTGACACACCCCTACTATGGTCTTCCATTCCAAGAATCCTAGGTGATGGCTCGAACGGCTATTGCAGCTGGGATAGGAAGGACAGAGCAATTACCTCTATGTTAACAACGTGGCTTAAGCGTGCCCAAGCGTGCCCACTATCAATCACATTGCGGACCCGCGGCTCGTTCTCACTCAACGACGACTATCTTCCGTCCAATAAAATCATGGATCCCTTGATAAAATCTTCTCCGCCATGGCGCAGTATATTTCTGCAGATAACTCCTGCCCTGCATGAGCGCCTCACGCTCTTAAAGCAAAGTCTCCCGAACCTCCAAAACACCTCCCTCGAAATCCTCACATTGCCACCGACGCTTGATCTCTTCGAATACGCACCGCACACATCCTCTCTGACCTACGTCGGCAATCCCACAGACGATAATGTTCCGGTTTTCTCGCAACCGCTCCGGTGGGAGCAACTGCGGCACCTTGATTGCAACGTCAATCTTTGGGTAGATCAATGGGTGGGCATATTGCCACACATTCCCAATCTCGAGACAGCAACTTTGCATGTTTATCGTCGCATCTCGTCGCGTACCTGCACAAAGGCTGGCAGTATTCATTTGACGAACTTGCATTGTTTGGTCATTTTCGCCGAGTCATTCGATGCGCCGACTACCCTCCTCAATTGCTTGTGCGCGCCTGCACTCACGAGCTTCGAAATTGCTGTCAGAAGCTACGATAACCCCAATGGTGCTCCTGCAATTGTGTCATTTTTGTCAAAAGCCCCACACCTACGTACGCTTACACTCCATTCCCCCCTTTGGAGCCCAGGATCGAACTATTTAGTGACCCTTCTTCAAAACAAATACAAGCTCAAAGAGCTTAATCTGCATGGGTGCAATGCTGCAACGAACTCTGCCGATTTTCTGGACGCATTCGTGGCGTCCACCGAGTCGACACCTTCGACCGCATTTCTGCCAGTCCTGGCCAGCATTTCCATGTCAGACTCCATAACAGACTTCTATGGGCCCGAGGTTGCTATGTCTGCTCTGATCAATGGATTGCAATCACGTGCATCTCGAGGGCTCCGAGATGTGCTGATATCCCGAAGGGATTCGCGGACCTCAGCCTTTAGAAGTCTCCCTCGCACACACTTAGCCAGCGCCGGAGATCTCTCACCTGATTTGCGCCGGTTGGGGGAACTTCGGGATCGCCTGGGACTCAATATCCGAGTGCTCGTAGAGGGTAAGAACATTTTTACCGGTGAAGGCTTTTAGAATTGCCTACAAACCATCGATTCCTTCATAACATATACGGAGTCATTTCACAGCTTATGGATGTCAATCGTGAATGGTATATTATAGTGGTTCAAAGGACGGTATTAATATTAGTCACTCATCAGTAGTAGGAAACTATTCTCAACCACTTTAGCCACCTCCCCTTCACAAATTACTCGTCTGACATGGTCATGCGTTTGCGCTACACGGTGGCTTAGTTTTGTTTGGTAAAGGCTTTTGTAAGCAAGTCGTTACGCGTCAGGGAAAAGAGTATACAGCGAATACTCTAGTTTTAGCGAATAGTGATTAGTGATAGCCTGTATCGTTTAAGCACAACGCAAGCTCCAGGGGAAGGCGGAAAAAGTTAGATTAGTGGAATGATAACACCAGTAACGACGACGACCCCCCACTCCACAATCCCGTCAATACCAGCAGAAGGACAACCTGATAACAGTCATAGGTAATAATCGGAGAGATCCATGCATGCACATCGATATCGGTAACCATACTTGAATCTACACCCTGCATGATACTGGAGTCTACGGAGTCCAGACGGTCGCCGTAGAAGCGAATCCGTTGACATCTTTGCTTTGATTTATAACACCCTTCTGATCGACACTGAGCTGATATGTGGTGCCAACAGTAGTCAAGCTGTAGATGCTGACGCTTGACTTGCAATCAATGTTCACAATCTGGTCTTGACATGTCTCGTTGGCAAGACAGGTCTGGGTGTAGTTCTGTGAGATGTTTACAGGGTTAGCGCAATATTAATAGATAAAAAGCAAGTTCCCCCGGAAGAGCATACCTGGAAAAAGCTGTAGAATCCGGCGCCTAAAGACATCGATTCAGAGGAGGGAATTGTGACAAAATACTAGCATCATACCATAAACGATGATATCGAGACTTTCTACGACGTTGAGGGCCCAGGCAGCATTTGTACCATTATTGAATGTTGGATCGTGGAATGAGGCGTTGGTAGAGAAAGGCGTTGGTGGCGCTGGAATCGGTTGGTAGTATGGCTGTGCGGCGGTCACTGTCAGTATCTACTCGCCAAAAAACAGCCGGTCGTCAGTCAGGCTCATACCGTTTCGCTCTGAACAGTGCCCATATAATGATCTTTGGCGCCGACTAGATTGAACTGATAAAGCGAGTGATGCTCAGATGCTACGAACATTGAAAGATCAGCACAATTATGTACTTCATCGTGTGATTGGATATCCGAGGTTACCAGCACCAATCATCCAAACTGGGCCGTTAGATTGCGATAGTATGCCCCGTCCACTGAAAACGCTGATCTGGGAGACTCCGTCCCCGTCAAGATCGTGGTCTGCGGTCCAAACCCAGGTGCCCTGCGTACGCGGTAAGCAGGTAAGCAGATATTAACAAGGTAGATACGAGCATACCTCGAGATATGCTGATGATCCCGCAGTAAGATGCAAAGCAAGGAATGCGCCGGCACACGAGGTATTCAAATTTCCGACGGGACATTCGGAGGCGCCAAGATCGGTACCATCGGCTGTCAGGATATCAGTAGCCGCCAAAAGAAACTGCGCGCATGAGCTATTCACCTCCTCCAATTCTGAGAAGGCGTGAGTGAAAATCAGGGTAGAACCAGACTCGACGCACCTGAAATGGGTATCCCACATACCAGCGGCACCTTGGTGACTCGACGGCTCATGCACATTCCATTCCACCATGATTGCTCCCGCCGCTGCATAGGTCCAGAATCGTGAGTTGGAATTTGGTAGTGCAAAGCAACAGCTGACGACTTACCTGGTCCGCGGGTAGAAAATAGCATGTCGGTGATTTCGGCAAAGCCATAAGAGCCGTGTTCGCCCACGCGCACCGCGACTCTGGGGTTCGCCTGATCCTCGAATTTTTTCCCGCTGGCCATGATGGTGGACCACGCTTCGCCCACGATGCGCGCGCCCGCTGGAATGGTGATGGTGTCGGTGATAATGTACGTCCCAGCATCGAAGAAGATAATTTTGTCGCATGCATACTGCGAGATAATAGTTTTATCAGCTTTGAGAAATGGCGACAACCGTTCGTAGAGTAGTAGAGCACCAACCTTGGTGAGAATAGAACGAATTGCGGCAGTGTCGTCGGTCTTGCCATCGCTCTTTGCGCCGTGCGACCGCACGCTTACGAATTGGCTCACGTCGTGGTGTTCATACTGAGGATGCGACTTCCCGAATATTTTACCGTGGGCGTCGAGGAGGCTGAGAGGCTTGTCAAAGTCAACGATGCGCCCCTGGGTGAATTTGGCGTCGCCGCTTGTGCCGTGGTACACGTTCCCCTGCGCCCACGCCGCGATGACCTTCGAGCCACCTCGCAGGACAACGTCCCCTCCGACAACACCAACAGCTATCGGGACATCGATGAGCTTGATGTTGTTGAGCACCAATGATCCGGCCAATGTGCCGTTGCTGGAATTCGACGAGCGGATGAAAATGGGAGTGCGCGAGACGACGGCGTCGATGATGGCCTCGCCGCCAACAGTCTGCCCGTGTAAGTATAATATACATACGAGCTTGAGAATGAGTGCAGAAACCGGCTTACCTGCGTAGCAGCCGTGAGGCCTCCTGTGAGCAGATCAAAACCAATCTATTGACGAAATGAGCACGGGAGCCTTTTGCCTGTGAAGCCAATACGTACGTCGCAGTCATTGATTGTCACGTCTTGGTATGTCCACCCTGAGATATTAGTGCAATATCAGTTGGGTGGTGCCGGTGCTAGAGAAAGAACGGACGCACCCCACGTGAACGTGCTGTAAATGGCGGTGCTTGCGTTGTTGACGGTGATGTTGCGCACAGTGAATCTGTGCAGAATATTCAACGGGCTGCGTAAATAAGGAGACCATCGCTACACACTGCTGGTTCCCAACCATGATCCCGTACATCCCTGCAATTGAGTTCGATGGTCAGTTTCGAGTGAAGCTTTTTTGGAACAGTCAATCGGACCTCCGTTGAAAACAAGATCTGGATTAGAGGTTAGTGAGTATGTCATCGAACAGTGGACTGTGGCATGTTCGTACCGCCCATGAAGCCACCACTTGTAACCATGCGTGTTAGTATATGAGCCAGCTCAGTAAAAGTAATATCTTACCTGCCGTTCTCCATGAACAGTCCTGCCACAGTTCACAGCCGTCAGGGACTGTTATCCAGGTATACGTACAATGAGCGCACCTCGATGATAGTTGCCAGGTTCGGTAGACATCTCGACCACGACATTGATCAGGGACGTGGCTTGCGACACTTGCCAGTGCAGACCAGTCGCATTTGCGGTGGGGGGCATCAGACGCAAATCGATGACGATATTCCTCACCGAGCGAAAGCTTTTTACAGCACAGGTGAGCCAAAAGAACAGCGTCTGAAATATGCGGCCTCACAAGTTATCCTGGTTGACATACCAGTTGACTCCGCCAGGAAGATACGGGTCGCCGTCTGCTCATGACTGTCGTAAGTACATTTTCTATCACCTACTTAGTTACTGGGTCGAAAGACGTACCGATGACAGCAAGGCCGGCAAAGGATGGGCTGGCGATGAGCGTCGGTAGCTTCTTTGCATCACCGATGATCTGTGTGTAATAATATGCGATGATGGGAGACGACACGACATATTTTCCTACAAATGTCTTCATGGTGAGCTCAGAACGCGACACTAGAAAGGTACATACCTTGTGGGAAGTAGACGATAGCAGGGGTTAAGCTGCACGATGCTTCGTTTTAGATCGCCATCCACATGACAGAAAAAACTGCTCACGTAGATGAATTACATGATGCTGGACCATCTCCGCAGCGACCACCAAACGACATGGCAAGGCTTTAAACGAAGCATCAGTACAACGGTCGCAGGTTGTGGACTGAGTCAGGTTGACGCACTTGATTGCTGCCGTATCGTCCGTCCATCCATCTCCTTTAGCCTTCACTACAATGAGCCTCGCGCAGAATGTTATGATAAATAAAACACGTACACCAAAGTCCTTCACGTTGCGGAAGACTTGGTACGAATCGGGTTCGGCATTGAACGCAGAGATGCCCTGGTGTTTGATCTTTTCAAGCCAGAAAGGCTCGTCGGGGGGCGAGCAGCCGGTGGAGATAGAGATATTCAGATCAACGGTGATGCCTCCACGATTCTTGTGGTTGTGAGCATTCTGCGTGGGGCTGGAGACTCCAGAGCTGAATGTGGACGCCAAGGTTGGCAGGACGCCGGAGCTTAGCAGACTGAGCACTGTGAGCCACGATAATTGCATGGCTGGTACGATAGTAAGGACAGTGGAACGAGGGTGGGCGCGCGCAGTCGCAAACGAGTCAAGTCTTGGAACAGCCACGAAACGGAAGAGGAAAACTTTGAAACTCGCAATGTGCCAAGCTTCGAATAAACCGGCATTGCCTCGCCCTCTTACTCGGAGTCTAGCCCAAATTGGCCAAATGATGTTGGGCGTTGAAGATTGTGGTGAAACTGTACTTACACGTGCACGCGTACGTCGAAAGTGAGGTCACTTTAAATCCGATGATCATGTTGTGGCCGCCGGGATACCAACTCGTTTGGCGACGTCATTGCTTGGGGGCAATTGGAATTTGGAAGGCATGTGACTATGACTGTCGCGTCTGTGGCGCGCTTCAACTTGGACTTGATGCCCGGCTCTCGAAAATGCAAACCATTTTGCCATTTCCAATGACCCGGGAAATGTAATGCGGCGAACGGCCATGGCACCATGCATATGCGCAGCGGCGGCCGAAGCGTTTGTAGAAACGTGTCAGGTGGGAGCAAAGTGGGAGTCTATTTCCATCTCTTGTGACTATTCTGTTCGAAATGAATTTGATGAAGTCTTGAAAATATATTCCTGATGTTCATGTACATAACCTGACCAATTAACTCTTCCGAACACACTTCTTAGACAAAAAGAGCTATACTTTCCTCTTCTTAGAACAACTTCCAGTAATTTTTTCCCCAGAGGGTCGCTTTGCCATGATTTGCAGCGCAGCGCATGCTTGATGTGACTCAAGCACACTCACAATTTTGAGTTCTCCGCCGCTCCCCAGATCTTAACTGGTGTCGAGCCACTTGTTTTAAACTGCTATCTTCACACAAAACTGCCGCGACATGCGTTCTATTTGGGCACACCGGTCCGTGCATAGATACTTTTAATATACATTTCGTCTCAGTTTCAACAGCAACGGCCCGACGATCGACGATTGGCGAGCCCGTCGTTTTGTGCGATTGACGGCATGCTCTAAATCGAATTGTAATTTGTGGGGTGGCCGCATTGCACAACGACATTGGACAACCCGCTCAACGACGCTCGTTAGACCCGCGGTAATTAATATCTACTCGATGCGGGCAAGATTAAGGTCCGACAGTTCGGGACCCAGGAGGTTGGGACTTTGCCTTTCGGCGCAGCGTTCCGCGAATTGATGTCCGCACGCGGGGTGCCACTGCACTGGTTCCTGGGCCCTGGCGCCTGCAGCCAGCCGCAGCCGCTGGTTCTGCGGGGACTGGAAACCGGGCTGATGCGACACAGGTTGAATAAGTGAGAAATGTCCAATTAATGATTGGGGCAGTATGTAACGATTGTGAGGTAAATATCTGATTAGTGGGGAAGGGTCTCTGGGGCCTATTATTTTGCGAGTAAGGATGTAGAACGAAAGTGGAAGAACAGTGAGGAATAATAGGTAGAGCAGTAGGGTATGTTGGCGAAGACGAGACATTGCGAGGGTTGCGATACAAGAAGATTAGCGAGCGAGGTAGGTATAAGAACAATTAGTGTGAAGAGGGCTGGAATAGAGAATTGGAGCAATTAAAAAGCGGCCACGACAAGTATGCGAGTCGGAGGTTGGCGGGGATGACCACGTCCTATGGGAAGTGGTCATATGGTAGCGAAATAAGTGAATGTATAATGGCGGCCGTGGACGGGCGCGATGAACGGATGTCGATGATATTGTTGAAATGTCTGCGCAAGCGCATTATGGGCGTCGTGCAATAATATTCGTGAATGTACGTGGATTGTGGCGGCGAGCGGCCTCATGACGGCGGATGGTGTCCGCGGTTTGGTGAGTGGTCGGTCAATCATTGCATATTGAAATCTTCTTGGACACCCGGCGAGCCGGAGGAATACCCTCGAGCCTGGTTTGAGATGACAGAGTCGTGCACGGGGTCAAACCGTCTTGACATCGACCCCGGGCGGGGCATCTCGTCGTTGCGCGGCTCCTCTCCGTTGTAGCTGAGTATGGCGAGCGTCGTCGAACGCTCGTTGCTAATCGCTTGGAGACGGCGTTCAGCGGGAGCATCGTAGGTGCTCGCAGCACGGGGTGACGACCAATATGCGTCGGCGGGGCGGCTAGCGGGTTGTAATGGGTAGGGAGCGTGATATGCAAAGGGCGAGTCAGGGCGCCCGATAGAGGGAAGGTTGGTAGCGGAGCGCGTGTAAGACGTCGGGGAGCCGTGCGGTCCAAAATTGAGCGGCGGGAGGGTCCTCCAGTCGCGGTCACTCCCACTATGCCTCATAGGTGGCATTAATGCCCTTTGGTTGCGGGCATGAGGCGGGCTTTGGGAGTGGCGACGCGGAGACGTTGTCGGTTGATGTCTCGTAGCCTCCGAGCGTGAGGTCTGCGGGTAGACGTACAGTAACGGCGCGCCAGCTTCGGGAGAAGACGGTCCACTGTCAGAACTATCCTTGGACCCAGGTACGCCCGGCCCTGCGAGCCAGAAAGCCCCAGACGCGGAGTGCGGTACTTCATCAGGAGGAAGAAAGCGACCGTCTATGCCTCTCCGGCGCTGTCCGATAGCCCATGGATGCTCCGAAAGCCGGTGAGATCCGTGATAGTCGCTGAGGGAACCCACTGGTGGTGCTGGCGACGCCGCCGCCGCCCCAGCAGGCCCGGGAGTGGCGGATGAACGATTCATCGTAGCAGCGTTATTGACAGGTCGTTTAGATTTTTGGCGTTGGTTTTGAAACCAGATCTGTAGCGCATGGGAATATGATGGTTAAAAAAGGCGGTGGGCGAGGCAATCAGCGCAAGATGACGCACCTGAACCTTGCGAGCAGTCAAACCGATTTGCTCGCCTACTTCCTCCCTCATGGCCGTGGTGGGAAATGGGGTCTGTCCATCAGGCGTATCATGAGCAAGTGATGAAAGTGATCGAAAATAAGCAAGGTACTCACCTGAGCCATCAAAGCATGCAGTGCGGTGGCCTGGCGAGGAGTCGTCAACGTACGAGTGCGCTTTTTCTTGGGCACTGCGAACTCGTAGTTGGTAGGGCCGGGTTGTTCTGCCAACTGGCTGCCTGGCTCAGCATCGTGATCAGGTTCTCCGATAGACGAGCCTGACATGCTCGAACGGCCTTCATCCATCTCCTCTGAGTCATATCGGTGCATGTTTGAAGAAGGACGCGTCGCGGTGCTGGCAGCCAGGGAGAAGCTGTTAGAGGTGTAAGTTTCGTAGCCGAAAGAGTGGTCGGGCAGAGAGTGCGCGGGCGTGTTATAATGTGTTAAGGAGGCCACGTTTTCGTGTAGATTGGATCGTGATGGAGGCGAGGGATTATTCCAGGACGGAACGGCAGTGTGTGTATTAGACGTGGAGTGAGCAGAAACGCGATCGGGCATCCACAATTAGAGGTTTAAAAGTAATAAAATGTTGGCAGCACATTCACGGGCGGAAAGAGAAGTATTAGAAGGGAGTACGGGGCCGTGCAGGGGAGAAGGAATACAGAACGAGAGAGAGAGTGGGTGGTCGGTGGGAAGAACCGTAGCCTGGGTCGCGATGCTGGCTCTGGCCTTTTGAAACACACATTTTTAGTTTATTCAATATAATTTATCTGCATCTGGACTACGTGTCGTTCATTTCGCGTGCAGTTGCGTTATGTCCACTAACCGGAATTGACCTCATAGCGACTACCCTGGGCGGCTATCCAAACTTTCAAAAGAGATTGATGGTATGCGAACTGTCACTTCGCGTCACTGCTTCACGTATTCGTCTCCTGCCTAAAGCAGCCACTACCTCCTCCCATCAAAAATCGGCCAGCCCCGATCCGCTGGTCCCTGGCAACCGTATTTGAGCGCTCCTCATCTCACCCAATATCAAACTAATTCCAAGCCCAGCCGCTAAAGTAGACCCCACGAGGCGGCTAGGACATTCCAGGTGGCATCCAGGGCAAACATGCGGTTCGTGGGCCGGGTAGCGGGATTTTACGACACGACAGGACACACAACTCCCGCCCTCAATGGGCGCAGTGGCGCACTGTCTCGAAGGTGACTCAGATCGTAACTTCACAACGTGCCGTCGTTTCGGACAGGGTTCGCCCTGTATTTGGCTAACGAAACCAGGCCCTCGCCGTGAAAGTCTTGTCCCACGTGGTATCATCGACCCTACCTGATGCTGGGCATACAATGCGATCCGATTGGTATCACCAATCTCTATAATGGCAGTCTACATTTGCCTCCCTGTTCAAAAGTTAACTCTGCCGATCGAGGCTGTTCAGTTAAGTTGCGACTGTCGGGATACCGACGCATTATCATTGATGATTATAGTCACTGTAGTGTCATGCACACCGCACCCGATCGACTGACATGGGGCGCCGCGCAGGAACCATCGCAACAATGCATATGTACGTCCCATGCGTTCTGTTGCTGTCTTGTCATGTCCAGAAATACTCAATGGAGTGTGCGAGCACCCCCGACGACCGGTCTCATATTCCATATTGATTAGATCCTCGCGCGGCCACAAATTCGATCGCTTAATTCAATTTCGGGCGGCTTATGCGTACTAGGAGGCACTGGGCGCTGATGTTCAATTAGCAAACACTCCAGCGGCCTGCGCTTTACACTGCTTAATGTGTGTGTATGCCCGGCGCACTTAATACATTCCAAGACACGACTCAACCACGCCCGAACGGCAGGTTAGTAAGAGGACTTACCGCGGAACTTCTTCGGTAGGTGACTCAAATGACCTGCAAATTAAGTTGCTTATGTTGTGATTGACGTTCAGGCAGACATTGCCACCGCTGCCGGTCTATCAAATGCACAACCCCAAGTGGCGCTGTGTGTGGCCATTAGGTTCAAGTTTCCGACGGACCATGGTACGGTGGCACTTTGCGCTTGTTCGACATTGCTCAGTTTCATTATAAGTATCATCGACGACAGGGACAAACATGCCTCTAGATCTAGCGTGGCGCACGACTTCGAGGCCTTGTCGCGACTCGTCATGCATGTCGCCTAAACTGCATGACGATCAGCATGGAGTGTTGATCAGGAGCAGTGCGCCGAGCGCCACACACCAGGAAGCTGTACTGAAACTGTTACTCGGGCCCCCGCAGTCCCCCATGATAATGATACGTGCTTGCAAACTTACCAGGATAATCTTGCGCAGATACTGCGCAGCTATGTATAAGTCTCTGCGGCCTCTTTGGGAAGATTTTCTCATAGAATTGGTGTCTACAGCATGTTTCAACAGCATGAAAATTACATGCCGTAGCGGGCAAGAGTCGGAGATAAGATTAAAAGAGTTGCTTCCTGGCGCTGCTAACAACAGCCACCAAGCTCCGTGCTCTCTTGGCTACTCATATGAGCGGGTCAAAATATAATTTATTTGGGTATAATATGTTGTTCCATCCTTTCAGCGCCAAAATATATCGCTAAATGGTCCGTACCGGATGTAAATCGGACCCGATCTGCTAAGTTATCTTTCCTCTAGCGTCGGGATCTGGCATGACGATGCGAACTCTGTTACCACCAGGACTATTCATATTGGCAAATGCCGCGCGCGGCCGGGTCACCAACGCGTCGTGCATTATGGAGTCTGGACGTTTGAACCACGGCGTTCTCAAACCGCTGGAATTAAAGCAATATCAGGCCGCTAGGTTTTTTCATACGCCGTTGGCCTCACGCCAAGGGTACGGCGCAGAGCTCAGGGTGCCCGGTGCTGGCGATATGAGCCGGCTGCCTCAAGTTTAAGGGTAGACGGGTCGATCACACCGATACATCGCCAAAGATGTGATCTGCGTGAAGACTCATCAGGTTGGACATACGCGGGACAGGAGAAGCATGAACGTTGCATGAAGACTGAACGTTATTCAACATCACATTGGTCACTTGCCCCCGTTCCGCGAGAACGGCAAAACACAAACACAGCTTTATGTTCTGCGCAGCGACCATCGGTATTCCGCGACGGAGTTTCGGTATATTGTACACATGTCAGAATGTGCTACAGGCGAACCGCGGTGCTTGCTAATTGATGTCAAGCAACAGACATTCAACCAGGAACATAATCAGCTCTAAGCTGCAAGGAAGATGCTTGGAGCCTCGACGATTTATTACCAACCAAAAGGCAGATACTAGGCCTTTTGTTGTATACGATGTGTGCGTTTGCGCCAGGGCCGAGCCTCAGGCCAACTCGAACCTTTTTGCGCCACCTCATGTTTCTCGGCATCAGTAGAAGGGGTGAGAACCTTTTGGGACTGCCCATTCACCCATGAATCATGCAAGTCCAATTTCCTCGTCCTCTTACTCCTATGACTCTCCAGGACCCTCGCGGAATGATGCAGAACCCGCTAGTGTCTCGCGTCCCACTGGGCTCAAGCTTGTCTTGCCGCCAATGAAGGGCGGGAAGCTGATAAAAGGTACCAAGAGGTCTGCTGTGAGCTACGGACCAAGCTTTGTGGAGGTGAAGAAGCCGCAGAGGCCTCTCAAGTTGAAGCCTTTGAAGGAGGTTTTGGTCAGGCTGATTAGTCTTATCAAAAAGTGAGCCTCAAATTTTTTTTGTCTCCGCGATCATGCAATTGACAATCGACTTGCGCGCTCAGGAAAGACGATTACGCTTTCTTTTTAACGCCCGTTGATCCCTCACAGGTGGTGGGCTACTCAGATGTTGTCAAACATCCAATGGACTTTGGAACAATAGCCACGAAAGTGAGCAAGGGAAAATACCGATCTCTCGAGGACTTTGCCGTGAGTGTGATTTGCTTCAGATATGTGCCACTTCCTTGCTGACGGGATCCCTACAAGTCGGATTTCCGCCTTGTCACCGGGAATGCCAAGTCGTTCAACCCGCCTGGCACCATCTACCACGCTGAAGCTGATAAGATTGAGGCCTACGGCCTCGACCACATCTCCAAAGCGGCACCCACAGTCATCGAATACGAGACAGATTGGAATATCGACATTGAACAAGATGATGCCACGTTGGCTCCGCAGAATGGTACTGGCGACGAATACGAAGGGGACGCGCCAACGCCGATGGACGTCGATCGTCGCAGTATGACAGCTGCGTCGCCGGTGCCATCTGCTCTGCATGGGCAAGCCCAGGTGAAAAGAGGCGCCAGAGGCCCTTACAAGAAAACCCAGGGGCCAACAGTATCGGATGAGCTAGATGTTGAGGGTAGGATGCCCGGCTCGAAAGACGGTGTTGGCGCATTTCCTGCAGGGTCAGATTGGGCCAAGGTGATGCTGGCGCTAAAGCTCAGAGGTGAGTTTTGCTGCAAACTCGGATACATTCATACTTATGAATTTCACAAGGCAAACGGTATCGTACAAAGAAGGAACGACTAAGGATGGAGAAGGCTGGCTTGCCATATTGCACGGACGGCAGTCTCGATTATGAAGAAAGTAAGCGAGCTTTGCATTCCAGCCTACCAACTGATGGCTTATCCCTCCATCAGTGGAGGACCCCTTCTCCATTCTCTCCATTTTAGTACCCGAACCGCCATCTCGCCCCCAGGTTACATCTCTATACCCGCCGCCATCTTTTGGTAATGCTGCAACTGCGACCTCTCCTAGCACGGATCCTACCTACCCGGGAGCAACTACCATCCCTACCCCACATTATCCGCCAACTCCTTCCCCCCCTTCCACTTCCAAAGCTCAACATACCACTGACCCACCAAAACGCCGACATTGGACTATCCTTCGCCATGTTCCAACACGCATATACAAAACCGGGAACAAGGCTGATGGCGAAGAGGACGTGATCCCCGACTGGCAAGTTCCACGAGACGCGCACGCTCTCGATTTTGGGTCTTTTGCGGGCTTAGCCGGAGAATGGGCCGCGCGGGACCCCCAAATGAGGCAGGAAAATGGAGTTTTGGCTGGCATCAGAGAGGGCATATGCGCAGATGACGATCATGGTTCAGATACGCGCCCGGGACA
Source organism: Athelia psychrophila (assembly GCA_001630335.1). Lineage (NCBI taxonomy): Eukaryota > Fungi > Basidiomycota > Agaricomycetes > Atheliales > Atheliaceae > Athelia > Athelia psychrophila. The sequence continues at coordinate 62,428 of KV417702.1, forward strand.
GGGCGAATTTTGGAATCTCGCCCGGGCAGCGGACGCCCAAGCGTATTTGAGGGACGTGGTATATGGCGGGCCAGATGGCCTGGCCTATGTGAAGAGCCTGGAGGAGTTTGTCCGATCTCCCGACAGCCCCGACAGTCCCGTGAGCCTCTATTTTCTCGTGACACGCTACATCTGGACTCATTTGTTTGCAGGTTAAACAGGAGGAGAATCTGAACGAGCCTCGCCCCGGGCTAGGCGTACCCCTCGCAGCCTACATCGAGGACATCGTCGTAGATCCGATAACGAATGGCCTCCACACTGTCCTCCGCAGTACCACGGACTGTCTCTCCAGTAATCCTCCACTCGAAGCACCTAAAGCCATCCTCGCACAACTCGACCTCTCCCTCCACATTTATCCCAAACTCCACGCTGCACTCTCCGCGCTCAAACACCCAGCCGCAGAACCAGCCATCGACATGGCCTCGTTGATCAAGGACCCCACGGAGCTCTTCCTGTCCGAGAACGAGTGGGCCGGCGTGCGCTGGAAAGCGGAGCACACGAAGGCAGAAGAGATGGGGCGACAGAACGCGAGTGAGTACCTCGCGTTTGCGATCAAGACCCACCAGCAGGCGCAGGCGCAGGTGGGCACGGAGGGGTGGGAGAACGAGGGCCCGGAGATGCTCCAGTTCGTTTTGGACCATGCTGCTGATCTCATCCTTGAGCTCGACGCCAGCCGGGAGCTCTTCCGGGATGATGATGACGACGAGGACGACGCCATGGATCAGACTGAAGGCGGAGTTGATCAGGTCAAAGATCAGGGCGAAGGAGCAAAGACAAAGGTAGAAGATGCTAGACTGCGAGAGCTGCGCTTGAATCTGCTTTCGCTGGCCAAGCGGGCACCGTTAGACAAGATTGCGAGGTTGCCTGCGGACTTGGTCCCCGAAAACATTCGACGCTTTGTGCCTACCCTTGCGTAGTCTTATTGCTCTCGGCCAGCTCCTTTAGATGGCCCACATAGACAGAAACTGAATTATATTATGTTTATTCCGTTGTACAGTCGGAAATGAAATCAAAATTTCGCTGCATGGAGAGAGAGATGGAAGTGATATAGAGTTCTAGAGCAATATCGATACAATAATAAGATGAATGGTCGTTGCGCGGGGGGGTATTTGTATTTGTATCCAGTGAGTTGATCGCATTCCAGATGGGAGGATCACATAGCGATAGGGAGGGAAAGCGAAGATAGAGCAATGAATGGCGCAATGAATGAAGAGGAGAAAAGGCACTACAATGAAAGGAAGGGGGGTTACACCATCGGTCTGCGCATCCCGGGCTGGGCCTGGAAGCCCGATGGCGTAGCAAACATCGGCTGCTGATTGAATATGATCGGTGGCGGGGGGATCACGATGCTGCCATTGCTCAGATTCGACTGATGCTTCATGTGAGAATTACTGTTACTGTTGTGGAGGATGTGGTTTGGCGGGATCACGCCAGGTGGCGGAGTGCCCATCGTGCCCATCATCGCCTGCAGGTTCGGCGAGGACGACGCGCGCCAATGATGTTGCTGTGCTACGCCGTTGTACCGTGGATCATGCGCGTGTGCGCCAAGGGGCGGGCGCCACTGTTGTGGCTGCTGCTGCTGCTGCTGCTGCTGCTGCTGCTGTGGTGGTGGTGGTGATAGGGCGGGCGAGGGAGTGTGAGCGTTGTTCTGTGACGTGCTAAGCGGCGTACCACGCCAGGGAGCTGACATGGACCCTGAAACAATATGGTGGGGCGGGGCGTTGGAAGGCTCTGGCATCGGCATAGTGATGGATCCCAGGGACGACGCGGATCCGTGTCGCGTGAGCGCCAGATGCTGCGGAGGCCGCCATGCCTCGGACGCCTGAGCCGATGCTTGCGTAGTTTGCACAAGCTCGATGGCATGTTGTAAGCGCTGTCGCATCTCGTCCATCTTCCAGGTGGGGTACTGTGAGTACCCCATTGGCCAGCAGTGGGACAACAGCCACTGCTCAAGAACTTGTGGCGTCCATTGTACGCCATTGAGTTTTGTGCCGTGATGGAGCATTGCGAGGATGTCCTTTGGATCTTCTGTGCGTCGATTCGGGGATCAGTGTCACGGGCGCTGGGGAGTAGCACAGATGCTATTGCGTACCTTTTTGGTACCGCACCATCTTGAGAGCCACGCCCCAGAACATGGTGACGCTGATGAGCTTGAGACCCGGTGATTGATATACGGTGTTCATGGCTACGTTGTTGGGTTTCATGGCGTCAACGTACAAAGGATCGTACTGTACATTTTGAGTGCTGCGGATATGTCCTGTCGGTCAGTACCGACATCGAAGGATGATTGTGGCTTGATAGATCGGGGATGGATGGGAATGATGAGGGGAGAACGTACGTGAGAGCCATGGGTAACGCCACATCGGCGTGCGCGTTCATCCAGTCTGTTCCTAAGCGAAAGTATCCCGCTGTCGCATCAATGCAGGCCTGCAACCTCGCCTCCCCGTCAGGCACCCCCATGTTCTTCATCTCTAACACAAATGCGCGCTTGATGAAATCGACATCTCGGGTAACGCGGCGTGTGGTCGAGCTCGCTAGGGTGGGATGGAGGATCATTACAGCACCACCATGTATGACTAGGGTAATCTGCTGACGAAACGTGTTGTAAAGACGGGACGAGAAATCGGCCAAGATGGTACAAAGGAAATTGCGATCAAATGGGACCTCATTAGCGGTCTCTGGTGTCTGCGACGCTGCTGCTTTTATCGCGGCCTGGACATCGTTGGGTATGAGAGACTGGGAGGACATGGCTGGGATGGCAATCCGGGGTGAAGGGGCGGCGCTCAAACACGGTGCCAGGCTTTATAAAGCGAGAGCGGTGTAAGGGTATGGCCGCAGTGGCAGGGCGAACCGTGTACGTGAAGTACGAGTACAAGATGGGGGCAAGCTATAACCAGGCGAGAATCGGCGTGGTTGATTCCGATCAATGGTGAAAGGGACAACTTGGGTCAACTCAAGGCCTGCCTCGAGGCGACAAGGCAGTGCTCGCGGACAGTGAGTTCGCTGATTATGTAGTTGGGAAGTATTGCCGGATGAATCCAGGTGGGTGCATCCAGTGTACAATGGTATCCTAGGCAGAGATATAGATCACGGTTGTGGTTGCCTGCATCTGCTGACAGGAAGCCCGAGCAGGAGAACAAAGGGTGGAGCTCTGGGCGGATGTTCTTCATTGTCTTATCCTGGTTGTGGCGTTGATCCTCCCTCCCGATCATTACAAGCAATTGACAAATGCCACTCAATTTCGTCGACGTCGAATGCATAATACGCCACGCAAATTACTCGGCCATCTTGCAGGCGATGCCCTCTTTTTTAGTGCAACGGGTGTCAACGGAAACGCAACACGCGGCTATGCGTAAGCTATGCCGGTGAATGCGCATGCAGTGAGAAATCTCAAAGAAATGCTCGGCAGAGCAGCAGCAAATATGTGCGATCCGCGTTTGATATATGCGCAGGCACTGTGAATTCCAGGCAAGTTCGCGCGGGATGGATGCCGAATGAATACATTGACGGCATACCATGGCCACATGTCAGGCACTACAAATGATGTGTCAAACTGCGATGGCTGCTGTAGGGCTGGTAGTATGTGTGACTCGGAGACACAGCACAAGTTCTCCAGAGGGAGGACACCTATAGTTGGTAGACTAAACAATCGGAGACTAACGGACAACAAACGCATTACCCTCATACTGATATGTCAGAAGACCATCCATATCGGTGGCTAGCAATGACAGTGGCGAGGCGTTGCGCCACGACTTGTTCAAATCACATCAAATACCTGGTGCTTAGTATTTAGATGTGCATATCGGGGAGTGTCCGATCTCAGGTACATTCATCCCGTTCGCTACCCGATTTGAAGCTCTCCCAAACCAGGAGATGCGATTACGGCGAGTCGTGATTTCAACCTGAGCGTGAAGTGGCTAAGCGAAACAGGGCAGCTGCGAAATTCTTGGATGGTGACGCGATGAAGGCCGGTGCTTACATCCTCGTCGAGACGGAAGAAGAGAAAAGAAGATGGCTATTGTTTCTCGAATCCATGGGAGGCGATGTGCTGTTCAGTAGGTAGGCGCAGGTGATAAGTCAGACTTGCCAAAGCATGCTTAAAAGTCTGCAACATTTCGCTTACCAGGTTATGAGGGATATGGTGCGCGTTTTCTATCGGCACCCGACTCTTATATGTCCCTCCAGGCCGATTCTTCCAGCGGCTGGAAACTACTGACTGAAATTCCGGAACTCGATTCGGGATCCCTGGTAAATGAGATGTGCTGCCGTATTGTACTGGTGACCCGACCCGGCCCAACACCAGTGATCGCAACACAACGCAATGTGGGGCACGACACCATGAAACGGCCAGTAAGAATGTGAGCATCCGATCTCGGTCTTCTGGCGAAACATTTATCGTCCAAAACGTCAAGCGCCAGCATAGTGAGATGTTTGAATGCAGACACAGCGCAAGGGAAAGACTCCCAATCCCAAGGGCTCGCCTTGGTGGGGGAAAGCAAGATATGTATGAGAAGTTTGGGATAAGAGATTCAAACACTCACGATAAGGTCTGAGCACCGTAAGAACTGAAGCTTAGGCAGCGCTCTGGAAATGCTATCCAGCACTTCAACGTGTTTGGCCTCCTCCAAAGGCCTATGAGTCTGACCGAAGTGGAAATCTAAATGCGTCAGAGTTGTACTTGCCGGCGCATATATAAAAGCCTGCATCACGCTCTCAATGTGACCCTGGGTGCTATCGGTGTTCATTCTAAGCTTGAGCCGCGTGAGGCGCCGCGATGCTATCAAGGTGGATAGGAATGGAGCCTCCACGTCATAGCAGGTGGATACGACGGAGAGGTTGAGGAGCAGATTTTCAGCTAGGAAGTCTGGTTCTGGTTCGAGATAGCACATATATCCAATCTCTAGATCGTGGATCTGGCTCTGCTCGAGGAGGAATGGAAGGAAAGTTTCTGTCGGAATATGAATGCCAGCAATCCTGAAGATTTTCAACCTGAAGATGCAGCCAACAAATAAATCGCCATGAATGTATGGTGTGGGAATGGTCCCAGGAATGTAGCGATGGGGCGCGATGAAGAGTGACGTTAGATTGATCATGAGCTTTAACGCACTCGGCAGCAGCCCAGTGAGCATATGGCGCAGCTGTTTGTGATCTTCTGATAACGCGAAGTTGAGTCTTTCTGGAAGAGACAGAACGCGGATGTGGAGCGCAAGCTCAGGCTGCCGGGCGATCTGGCTGGTGAATGATAGGTACTGATCGAGTGTTGTTCTGGCAAGATTGACGTGGCCGCAGTACAGTGCGCGCGCGACCTCTTTGGTAAACGCTCGAGTCAATGTGCATATTGTGAAAAGCTCGGACTGGGTTAGATAATGGACGATATGTTGGATGAGTTCGGGAGGGACCGCGTCTAGCGAATTGCGTCGCTGGGGGGTCACGGTCGGCATGGAGTGCTTTTCACTGCGTTCAAACTTCAGCATCACGGACGAAATCAGTCTTCTGAAACTATAGAAGGCGACTCACGATTCTTGACTGGTATGTACAGTTTGATGGTGGTGGTATATGAAGAAGCAACGGAAAGCGAATTCCAAAGCGCGCCTGGGTTGGGACTCGGACAGGAGAGGCCACGCGACATCACGTGGCGCAGCGCACCGAGTCCTTGGCCGGCTGGAAGGCACAACCTCTGTGCTTAGGACATTTATATATAGTGCACAATGTGCATATTTTAATCTCACTGCGCCAAATTCGAGCGCGCATACAACGTACAACAGTCTCACTGATTTTCCAGTTAAACATTGGTTGAGCGTCAACTTAAATGGGTGTATGCACATTTGAAACAAGAGGTATGTATCAGTAGATTCATTATAGAATATCATGCATCAGCATGGGCATATTTTAGTAGATATTTGCTAGTTGTCTGTGTTTCCCTGATGGCAAATTGCAGAACCCAATCACGAGCCGACGAGATGGGCAGATTTAGAAAATCGTGGTTACGAGTTGGCAACAATTCATTTACCCGAGTCCGGATGGCGTCTGAGCACCGCAAGAACCGAAGATTAGGCATGGCTCTGGCAATCCTATTCAGCGCTTGAAGGTATTTGGCCTCTCCTAGGTCCACTTCGGTGGCAGAGTGTTGGAAGCGAAAATGCAAGTGCCATCGCACTTGGCAGTTTCGTCAGAGTAAACTCAGATCATCTTGTTAACATGGAGTGCAAGTTTCCATTGCTGGGTTCAGGTTCAGGAAGCAGTTTTCTGAAATCTTGGAGGCTGATTAAGATTATTTACTGGGAGTGTGCACTTTGATACAGCATCAGGCAAACTAAAAGGTGGAGGAGGGATGGAAAGGAACTCATTAGACTATGTGTGAGACCGTACATACACACCTGACATTGCTGGCTGCGCATGCATTACAATAAGTCCTCGCTGGTGTAGTGGCTAACATTGCCGCCTTTCACGCGGCAGCCCGGGGTTCAATTCCCCGGCGGGGAAATCTTTTTGCACCCACCACATCTCCTTCCACTGGGTAAACTATATATCAATATTGATCAAGGTGTTTACCTTGCCAGGCGTGTGCAATGTCATGTAGGAGAATGATCGAACAACCCACGGAGGAGGCGAGGGAGAGCTCAGAGTTTATGCACTGATTCTGAAGTGTTTCGTATGACCGCATCAACAACCCTACGTCTAAAGTCACTGATAAGCGACGGATGGCCTCGACGCCGCCTCTCCACATACATTATGTTACACATTTAGACGAACCGCAGGGAAGCATACTGAATGTCCGACTGAAGGTACCGCTCCGCTCCCCCGTTTCCTTCCTTCCCGTCGCGTCCACCGCCAGCCACCACCACATGACCGCGCCGCTGGCTGAAGTGATCATCACCGAAGATGTTTAATTAATTTCGCGGCACACGAAACACTGCGGGATTCGGGGCAAAGAGGGCGCGATGTGATCAAGGTCGTCAGGAAACATAATGAACATCAAGGGGGGCGATTACTGTAATATTGCGAGGAGTATGTTCTCATGATGGATGTAGTATTTCAGAGTATCTAGCACTGCGGATGATGTCGATCCCCGAACGGTGAGAGGAGTTGTTTTTCCAGTTATAGCGTGGCAGTGAGGAGCCTGGAGTGGTCCGAGTGGTTCCATAAATACGTATGAGTGCAGAGTTTGTGCCGTCACTTTCGGCCCTGGTGTAGCGTAATTACATACCCCCAACCAGATTGAACCTCAAAAATGTCAGTATGTCGCTTGGTTCTGTAAGCTAGATCGTAACGAGGATTGTGCGTGCAGTGGAAAGAGGTGACAAGTGGAACGTACGAAAGAAGGAGGAGTTTGCAATTGGTTGATCTCGTGCGAAAACCGCGGCCGGACGTTCGAACAATCGCCGTGCGCCTGCCGATTTTCTGATGGCAGCGACCACGGACACTTTCAGGACACATTGACTGTACATTCTTTTCCTCTTTCTTTCTGTCACCATATCGCGACCAGCGCCAGAGCAGCGCGCGTAGTCTTGTCTTCAGTCCTCTTTCGCCGTATTCTAGCTTTCGTTCGAGTCCCTGCTTGTATACCCGACCACCCGGACGGACAATCATTCTTATTCAGCTTTACAGCAGTTCAACACTACTCAACACTACTACTTTTTCGCTGTAATTCGCGTTTGGCTTGACGGCTTGCTTGCTTTCATCCCATCGCATCTTTTTTGTCGACTATGCCTTCAGTATCGAAAAATGGCCCGTCGCTGTTCCTGGGGCTCGAGCTGGCCACGGATCAACTGCGCGCCTCGATCGTGGACGAGAGCTTGGAGCTGGTGGGCGTAGAGTGTGTCGATTTTGACTCCGAGCTTTCAGAGTACCAGTGAGTCACCGCCTTCATACCATTCTATCCTTCCCGATTGTTATTGTTACTGTTGTACCACGCGCGCATACAGTCGATGCTCACGCGCTATCTGTTTGCAGGACTTCTGGCGGTATCTTCACAACCCCTGGCGACGCATACACTACGCCCATCGATATGTGGATCAAAGCTCTTGGTGAGTAGACAATTCATATTTTAGCTTGCTTCTTTCCTTCCGCGGGACCAAATTTTTGGACGGCATCGGGCCCTGATCGGATATATCCGGCATCTTTATCGGGCAATTATCTGACTTTGCTCCGAAAACAGATTTCCTCTTTGAAAAATTGCAGAGGAACTACGATTTGACGCGTGTCAGATCCATCGGAGGGGCTGCCCAGGTATGTAATAGACAAGCCGACTGACTCAAATACAACATCTAATAGTAATTACCGTTCAGCACGCCCTGGTGTGGTGGAAATCAACGCCGATCCACAGTTTCCCGGCCCTGGACCCCCGGCTCCCCCTCCACGCGCAGCTACCGCCCAACACATTCTCCTTGCCGAACACCCCCATTGCGCAGGACACCTCCGCGCACACTCACGCCCTTGCCCTCGAGGCGCTCCTCGGCGGGCCGGACATCATGGCCTCGCGCGTCGGCCTCTGCGGGCACGCGTCCCTTCTCGCCGCGCAGATGCTTCGCGTGCGCGAGGCGTGGCCGGTGGACGTGTGGGCGAAGACGGGAAAGCTCCAGGTCGCGAGCTCGTTCCTGGGCAGCCTGGTGTGTGGCAAGTGGGTGGGCATGGGCGAGGCGGAGGCGGCTGCGACTGGTATGTGGGTGCACGGCGGCACGCAGGAGGGATATTGGGACGATGGGGTAATGGAGATTGTAGGTGGGAATCGGGATGAGGGGAGGAAGATACGGGGATGGCTCGGCGAGGTTGATCTTACTGGGGGAAAACGCGTTGGAAATGTCTCGCAATATCTAGTGGATCGGTATGGTTTTGACCCAGGTAGGCTCGTCTTCTATTGTGAACACAAATGGATGCTGATGATCTGCAGACACAATGGTGACACAGTTCACATCAGACTACCTTTCAACATATCTTTCTCTCTGTCCATCACCTTCGGACGCGGTGCTATCATTCGGCCCTATGGATGTGATATTAACACCCGCGCAACACTACATCCCTACTAGATTATACAGTCTATTCCCCCATCCCGCACAGGACAGTAGTGAGAAACGAAGATACATCGCCACCATGACTAGTCGGTGAGTTGTGTTCACTGGCACTCGAAGCCGAGACTGACCTTGGGGACAGAAATGCGGATGTACCGCGGGCTCTCGTAAGAGATATGTACACTAAGAGCTGGAGTGCGTTCGACAGGCTCGTAGCCATCGTCCCTCCAGGCGGCTCGATAGGGTGCGTACCATCCCTCATCCCTTACTCCCCTACTGACACTCCCATCGCTCTCCAGTCTTGACGACAAGCTATTCAGCTTCTGGCTGCTGCAAGGCGACAGCTTCCCCTTCTCTCACGTCAAGGGCATCTTCCGCTTCGAAACCGGCATCAAAGTGAACGAATTCCGCGACCTCCGCGCGAACCCGCGCTGTCTCCTCGAGTCGCAGATCCTCTCCCTGCGCGTGCGCTGGTCGCGCATGGTCGCCACCGGCGTCCTCGGCGTCGGGTCGAACCGCAACCGCGGCCAAATCCACGCCCCCTCCCCCAACCTCCCAGGGCGCTCGTCCAGCACGATGTCGAGCCTGGGCCTGCCATTCGACCCGTACGACTACCTCCCGCTCCCGAGCCGGATCCTCGCGACGGGCGCGGCGACGAACTTCCCCAGCGTGGCGAATCTGGTCGGCGACGCGTTCAACGCGCCCGTGTTCGTGCCGAGCACGCAGGTGGACTCGGCGCAGGTGTCGCCGCACCGTAACGCGCCTGCCGCGGGCTTCCCTGGCCGCGCGGCGCTGGGAGGGGCGTACGTTGCAAGATGGGTGTGGGGCCGCGAGCGGACGCGGACGGCGAGCCCCAGTGGACAGAGGGTGTTTGGGTTCGAGGAGGAGATACGGAGGTTGCTGGGGAAGCGGTGGGTCGCCACGGGGGGGACGCCGCTGAGGAGCAATGTAAACGGTGACGTGTCGGTGATCCCACGCACGGGAGGGAATACGAACAGTGGCGCGAACAGCGGCGCGAGCACACCGTACGGGCCGCGGAGCGGGCTGGGGAGCACGGTGTTCGTGGAGGAGGACGAGGACGAGGTGGAAGAGATGGAGCGGCTGGACCGGGAGCGGACCGCGAACGGCGGCGGGAAGAGCCCCTACGGGTTCGGCGAAATTGGCGGCCACCGTGCGAGGACACAGACGGAGTCCACCGAGAATACCACGGGCACCGGCAGCAACTCGCTGGGCATCTCGAGTATGTTCACCACGCCTGACCCGAGCTCGAGCCCAGACCCGAGCGCAGGCGTGCCCGCGACGCCGACGGCCGCTGCGCCGCTTACTCCCGTTGTTGCGATGCCCACCGCCGACGCGGAGGCGCAGCTTGGGCTTGCGAAGGTCGCAGAGCCGGACGTGGATGCGTTCATGACGTACGCCGCCATCGTCCCCGAGTACTGCCGTCTCGAGAGCATGCTCGTCAAGTCACTCGTTTGATTGGAGCTATTGGACCGAGAAGAGGAAGAGTATGAATGAATGAATCTGAGACTAATGTACAAATGGGGAGGTTAAATACGCTAAAATCACCGGAAGGGCGCGCGATGCTTTACAGCGCACGCCTGACCTAGGTCTCTTGCAATCTTACGCATTCTGATAGTAGCCATTCACGAACACTGGGTTGTGTGGGATATATACGCTTTGTGTTATTGTACAGCTTTATATCTATACCGCTTTTTGACTACTGATTATCGCTGACCGCAATTATATATATGAACGCCTGTTTTCGTTGTACAAAGGGTCTTTCTCAAGTCTTCCTCGACGTCGTTGTTTACTGCAGTGTAGGCAACAATGCCATTCACTACTGTAGACCAGGCTCCTAAAACCAGCCGTTTGCGAGAAGTTGAGACTGCTTATCGTCTCAGTAGAATTTGTTTTTGCAAATTCAGCTATGTATTGCCAAAAAGACACGTGAAAATTTCTTTTATATCACCTTTTACTATCTCAACTTCTCACTTGCAAAAACAAATTCTACTGAGACGATAAGCAGTCTCAACTTCTCGCAAGCGGCTGGTTTTAGGAGCCTGACTGTGGACGCACTTTGGACGCATGAGGTCTAAGCGGGAAACCAAGTTCAAGTTGGCTTCTTGTGGCGCGGGAAACTCGAGCGCGTGGGGCCGATGACATGTAACGGTACCAATGCTGCCATTCTGACATGCCACCTCATGTCACTGTTGAACTTTGCACCGCGATCTTACAGGAACCTATCTATCGTGAGCGGCTGTCGCCCATCCTTAATGTTGAACGTATGCTGCGTCTTTGAAGTGCGGGCGCATCTGCAGATGCTTGCAATTGGAGGATGAATACTCGCGCATTAATATTGCAATTGGTCCGACTCATATTTCTGCATTTCTTGGTATCAACTCCATGCCGTGACAGCGCCCTGGGATGATCCAGCGGCGATGACCGCGCCGATCACTCTTGCTATAAGGTTCTTTTGTTGAACCCAAATTGTCCCTGGACACATGAAGTCTCTCTGGGAGCTGCTTGGTGTGCCTTGGTCTCTCCTTGCCATCTTCTCAACACGAACCTCGTTCTATACTTTGCAGCTGGATTTGTCTGAGCATATTTCAGCCTGCCAAAGCCGCGCCATAAGATCTGTAGATCACCAGGGCTCATCGCGCCTTCGAACGAAGCTTCTCCTGCCCTACTGTCGAACCGCGAATCCGCTGTCATGCCCGCGTTTCTATCCCCCAGGCGAGTCACTACACCTCTATTATAGTCATACGAATATTAACCTCGGCGCCACCGCAGAGCCACCAACGTCCGAATACCCGCCCTCGTTCTCCTCATAGGGATCATCCTCTGGGGCCTCCTCACCACCTTTACGTTTCCCCACCCAAACGTCACCCACACGTTTGCCCCCCCTTCTTCGTCTTACCCCTCCTCCTCCTCCTCCAAAGACCATATCGATCCGACCTGCGACAGTCCGGAATCCAGCCGGCGCGGGCGGCTTAGTGACGCGCTCTTCCCGGTGGCTGATGAGAACAAGATGGACTCCTACGTGGGCGAGACGAACAAAGCCCTGCGCGAGCTTCTGCGATGCATGGAATTCGCATCTTGTGGGCCGAACCAGCAGAAAGGTGTGTAGTAGATCCTCATGTCGCCGTACCTGAATTTCCTCATCTCCATGGCTCCATCCAGTTGTGATCCTGCAGTCGGCACATTTCAGGTTTGCGCTGGCCGGTTGGGTGGGCGGCGAGCAGATGTGGTGCGTACCTCCGATCCATTACATATTATCGAAGCCCCCTTACTTACACACCGCGCCCAGGGCCCGCTCGACGGTTCACGCCCTCCGCGAGCTCGGGTACACCTTCCTCTATGCCTCCTCCCTCGACCGTGCGGTTCAGCTCTACCAGCTCTTCCCCACGCTCGTGCGCGCGATGGTCGTCGAACCTGAGGAGGCGGACGACTGCTGGTTGGACACCGCCCATTGTCTGCTGAGCGATGAGAACCCCGACGGGATACCGGCGTGGAAGATATTCACCTTCATGTTCTGGACGGGCCCTGCGAACCCGCTGGGCCGGCGGTGGACGCTGAGTCCCGAGGATGTGCGTCTTCCCTCCCTCCCTTCTCTTCCTGCCTTTTCGCGTTGTTGAACTGGACATGGGCGCGCAGTACGCCCTGGAGGGCCACACCCCCAACATCCACCTCGGCTACTCCGTCGAGCCCTCCTGCCTCTTGCAGCCTTTCCTCCCCGCTCCCGACCGCCCCTCAGCCCCGCCCCAGGCGTACCTCATGACCAAGCGACTCGCCTTCCTCAACGCTGCGTGGCCCGCACACTTCTTTGCCGCCGCGCAGAACGCCACGGGTATCTCGTTCGTGATGGGCGCGAGCTGGGATGGGCGGGAGGGCGACGGCGCCGAACCGCCAAGCCTGCCGGAGGGGGTGAGGAATGTGGGCATGATGGACCAGCACGCGTTTTTGGCAGAGGTCGCGAGGAGCCGGGTGCTGGTGGGTGTGGGGAAGCCAGTCGCGTGCGTGGCTCTGTCTCTGTGCTCAATTTGCTGCTTTGCTGATGGGGATGCGCTTTGACTTTGACCTTTGACTATTCAGCTCGCCGACGCCATATGAGGCGCTGTGCCTCGGGGTGCCGTTCATCAACCCCATCATGACGGTGCGGCCCCTTCTTTTCCCGAGTGTATATATTTATGTATCTGACCTTCATGGCCGAAATCTCAGTGGGACCGCAATAACCCCACGGACCGCACAAAGTGGGACGGGCAGCACGGCCTGCTGAAGCTGCTTGACCCGCCATTTGTGTACAACGTCTTCGCGGAGGACCTTGACGGGTTCGTTGCAGCCATAAAGGGGGCGCTGGAGAACCCCATCGAGCGGTACGCCCTCGTCCTTCATTTTCCACATATCGCATTTCGCATATTCAAAGTCCAAATTTTAACCGAACACACGAATTGATGGAACTGAGAGTGGACACTGATTTTGATTTCTGTGCCGCGCAGACATGTCCTGGAGCGCATGCGCATGTCGGCGGTCATGGCTCGGGTGGAGGGCTGGCTGGAGCACGACTGGAGGCGCGAGGCGGCGGCGCTGTTGGAGAGTTGGGAGGACAATGATGAAGGGCTGGTGAGTATTTGAAATTTCGTCGTTCTGGTTCTCAGGCCTCAGGACTCGAATATTTTGGTGATGTTTCTGATGTTCACGTTTGTGGTTTTATTTAGCTGTTCACGCTTTAAGAATGCCTAGGGTCGGGAGTGTCCTGTGCCCCGCTGGGGTGTGTAAGTGTTTAGACACATAGGATTTCCTTAGGGAGGGGTGGGGACGAGTGTTTCAGGCGTTAGGACAACTGCAAATAGCTGCAAGGGCCGTACCATCGACCATCGGCCCTCCTTCCTCTTGTCTCTCGAGCGAGTCTCTCCTCGATGCAGTTCATATGTATGAACTCGCTGTAGCGCTGCAATTAATAAATCAGTTGCTGCCTCGTTTTGTTATTTGAGAACATGATGATTTTGATTCAGCAATCAACAATTACATACACAACAGTCGCGTGCCCGCAAGTCATCAACATCAGCAAGTATATAAAGTCGACCAAGTCTGACCACCCTTCCTCAAATCCCCCGCTTACCATGTCTGCATTTATGGAGACCCTTTCACCAACGGTCACTCATGCACACACCACTCATTCCCCGTCCGCCGCCACCGTTGAGCCTGCCGTCGTCGCAGACACCGACGCCCCCACGCTCCCAGGGCCCATCGACGATATCAATGTTTCCTCGAGAAACGACTCGGACCAGGTCAAGGCCTATCGGCGTCAAAAGAAGGATGCGTCTCGCCGATGCAAGTGGGTATCGAAGGCCGCTGCAGGGATGGATACGGCCATTCAGTTGACGCATGCAGAGACGTCCCTTGTCGTGGCGTGGTACTGGCGCGTGGTGGTTGTGGAGAAGGGCTTCCCTCCACAACAGCAGCTAGTGTCCAGGTGAGCACCACCACTTTCGCTCTTACCTGCGTGGACTGAGCGTAAATCTTGTTTCGTAGGCACAAAACATAAAAAACACAAAGTCCGACCAGGGTTTCATGCTCTGCCCAAAGCTCCCTCCCGTATTCTGTTCGTTAACGCGACGTCGTTGCGTTAGCGTTAGTATGCTCTCCTTCTCACCCACCTCGGCCTCTCCCGTCGTGCTGTCGCGCTGCCTGTTGCTATGATGTGGATGTTCGTTACCCTAGGATTTCTACCTCATATGTCATGCGTTCAGCTCCATGTCCGATGTTTTGAGAGGTGCAGGAAGAAAGTGAAGTGAGAAAGTGGCTGCCAGTGAAAGTGGCCACAATCAGCAGGAGTGCCTTTAATTTATACCCGTGGAGTCTTCTGTTAGCCGAGGTCCAGTCTTGTTCGCCGTAAGACTCGTAACTGATCTTTATCATCCGATTCATTGCTTGATCTTGCTATCCTTGATCGTTGCGTTTCAGGTGCGGCCGACTGCACGCAGTCGAAACACCTCTTTTATCTTGTCACGGGTGAATCGCTACAGAATTTACTCGTTACTTACAATCTGGTGAGATCTGCTTCTTAGTGACGAGCTATACAAGTCGAGGTTAGGTTACCGTGCGCAAGTTGAGGTTCTGAAATCTGTGTTTGGGAGTAGTTAGGAGCGTCGCCATTGGCCAAATACACACAAACAGTCGTTGCATATCCAACATTACTACTGCCTCTGTTCTCCGACACTGACAGTCCTCAATTGCAAGGTGTCCTTCTACTTGTAACTCCGACTTTAACAGTGTGCAGTACCACCTCCCAAATAGAATAGTGGGTCACGACCGGGTCGTTTCATTCACTAGCCACGACTAACCCCCGCGCAGACATATCCTCCAGTGCAATACGACATGGCGAACGCACCACTGGCAGTCTTGCAGACTCCATCGGACCAAATGCACTCCATAGGGTACTATGTAAACTCTTCTTCACAATTATTGCTTCGAATATGACCAAGCACTGAACGGGCGTGAATCGCATCATTCCGTCGCAAGTCTGCTCGCGTCGAACGCGCTAGCGTGTATGCTGTAGTCTATGGTTCGCTCGACCACAGAGCGGAAATGTTTTCGGCTGTTGAGGCTGCTCGAGAGACGCGTCAGAGGCATTGATCAGACTACGAGCGAGTGATAGTAGATACACACTTTGCCATCATGGAATTGAGGTACACTATCAGAGGACAATGTCAGGTTTGTTGACGCCACTGGGCCAGAGCATAATCCAATGCGTCACTCACACTTTCCGACCATGAGGAGGGGAACGAGGCAGTTTGAACTATGATATGGATCAATTTGAGACTGTAGGAAGGACGTTCGCAGATTAGTGTATGGGACATATGTGCTCAGATGCCATGAGCGCTTACCAAAACCCAAGCCGAGGCGGTTAATAGGCTGGTAGACAGACATCATCAGTATGGCGACTGGAAGCAAATTGGCATAACATCATCACCACAGCAGAAGTCCTGTGCTGGTACTGAGCCATACCAACTGCTGCATAACCGGTTCGGTTCTGGCCACAATGCTGAAAATTCAGCCGGGAAACACAATTGACCGCATGTTCGCGACGGACCTAGGCATCCCAGTGCGATAAGACCTGAAGTAATATGTGAGAGATCCGGCGATGGTACCATCGCATATGATGTTTCCCAAAAACGTCAAAGAAAACTTCAACGCAAGGCACTGCAATATCAGAAATCTGATCAACAGAATTTGAATAACTTTAAACTTACAAGCCAATAGTTGGTAGAGCCAGGTTGGAAGTTCTCGGGATCCACCATATCGCCGGTACCGGCGGCAACGAGATCTGCAGGGTTATGAGTATTATGGCATGCATCACGCGATCCGTGTCGACCGTGGCAAATGATCACTGGCAGAACTCACATATAATCGGGGTCAACTGCGTGAGCGAACTGATGCTCTTTGGGAAAAGATGTTTGAGAATCAAAAAGGAGGCTGCATGGAATGCGGTACTGACAATGACAGCGAGCAATGCCACATTCCCGAGACTGACTCTCCAGACCCTCAGGCAGAAGAACCTATGATGGCGTCAATGCAGTTCAGCTCAAGACAGAGACAGAGAATCAGCAGGAAGCAGCCCTGACCCTTGCACGAGCAGTGTAATGAAGGCCTGTTGCAGGTGAGCTATGGCTCATAGTATTCGTGCTGGGAAACAGCTCACTATTATCGCAAAAGAGAACTGCCAGTGACATCAGCGGGTATTCAGGAATTCGTCAGGCCGGAAGCACAGACTTTCATTTGCCTGAAAACAAGTTCAGTTCCCTAGCATTATTTCAAGGGAATAGCAGCTAACCATGGGTCCGTGGGGCCCCTAGGAAGCTTATTGCATATTAGCACCTCCCAGAACATGTTCGAGAGCACTAATGTCTGGGCCAACTCCGCAATGCTGAGCCCTTCATCAATAGTCTGTATTCGGTATGTTCATTTGGCACAAACTTGAGTAATAATACCTGAAAACAAGAAGGTCAATTCATGATGCATGAAGGGATAGATGCTGATTGGTACTGACGATCAACTTCTTGACCCTCCCATCGCGCGGGAAAGAGCGGTAATAGAAAATGCTCTGCGCGATGCTAATTCCATTCAGGCTTTGAATGTGGTCGGGTCAGGTTGAAACCGATGATAATGGAGCATTTCTCATAGCTACCTCAAGCTTATGATGAATCCTGAAGCGGCAGAATGAACGGTGAGCAACTGCATCTTATTTGGAGGAAGAAGTCGTACCGATAAATGCTGGTATGAGTGCTGTATGCGCCAACGTATTCAGAGGAAGTGGTTCAGCCTGGGTGTCACCCATTGATGGTGAAGCTAGGCAATGAAGCGACGACGAAGAGACGACAAAGAATAGGTTACGGTCGATCGCCAGACAAGGATATCCGGAGTTCACACAGGATCGAGCGAAATTGTCTGGTGTTTGCCGAGTACGTTTCAAATTCACGCAGAAGTGTTTCCCGATTGTGGGTACATCAAGGTACATCAAGGTTCATCGAATGGCGGGGGAGGAACCGTTCGATCAGTCTTATTACGTGATGTCATAATGCACCATATTCAGTAGCCTCGTCAGCCCGGGTGTGGCGGTAGCCACATCCCCTGCCCCGAGTCACAGCGTGGCCCCGCCGAGCGTTAGCGAGGCTGTTAGAGATTCGGGTTAGAGGTTTGGGTTAGAGGTTTAGGTTAGGAGTTTTGGTTAGAGGTTTTGGTTAAGGGTTAGTGGTTAGGGTTAGTAGGTAGAGAGGTTAGGACAAGGATATTTATTTCTGGGGAGGGGAGAAGGCGGGAGCGGGGTTAGGTTTGGGTTAGGTTTAGTTTAGTTTATCTTTATGGCAAAGAAATGACTCGATAATAGTGATCCTAATAGCATACTGTGACTAGAGACAAGGAAATGGTTCACTGTGGTAGCAGCCACATCCGGGCTGGCCGGGTTACAGTCAGGGACATACTAAATATGGTGTGTTACGACACCACGTAATAAGACTGATCGAACCATACTTCATGGCGGGGTGGTAACCGTTGCTGGGCAATTCGCACTTACAGAACGGTTACTATTCATGTACGTCTAATGCACCCGGTTCAGCTAATGCACCTTTCGGATTTCGACATGTTCCAGTGCCTGTAAAATCACGAAATTTAATTAAGGTACAGAATAGTGTAATTATACATGAACTGCCAACTCAGAATCAACCACAATTTGGTGGGGACAATGGGAGAGGCCGAGAGAGCAAGAATTTAGAGTGGGAAAGCAACTAGATCAGTCAGATCCGAGAGATCCTGATCACATTGAGACGTGGTTAGTTGTTGGACATGTACATATTTGCTCAAGAGCACATATGCGAAGTTTTGGAAGCTCAGGGAGGCCGGGAAAGGGCTATTCACAGAGAAAAATTGAGCAAGTTGGCCGAGGCGTGATGAGCAGAGTGACAAGTCTGAAGCACAGCAGGGCTTGCCGAAAGGCGATGCTGATGTGACTGATGTGTGACGAAAAGGTGCAGAAGGTGAATCCATGCCGTAAGAATACGGTCGTCGTCTCGGCCAATGCCCGACGCAATTTCCACAGGACCGTAAAATACCTAAAAATGCGTAATGTGTAGATGGTGACTCCACCTAGATATAGACCAAGCCGCTAAAGTACAATGCCTATGATGCCTGAGTAATGGGCCAATCTCTGAAAAAGGTGCAGAAGGTGTGCATGAATAGTATACAAACATAAAATGTGCCCACGTATGCAGAATATGATCCGGCCTTCCCAATGCGGCACGCGTCTCGTTGCGCTAGATGTTTGTTAAATGGAATCTTATGTAATCACCTCTACAGTGAATACTCCATTTCCGCTGGCTCTGGTACTTGGGGAAACATGTCTGAGATCGGCTCAGAATATGTATTCAGCACATGGGAAGGCCACGCTCTTCTACGCACAATACTTCGATCCTTGCTTCCCCATGACCCGGCGGAGCAAGCGCCGCGACCTTAACTGGAACCTTCCTCATCGCCTGCTCCAGCATGCCCTCTCCTCCCCAGTCACCCACATACCTAACAAACCTCACCGTCCGTAAGCCCGCCCACGAAAATGGCCGCCCCCACAAGCGAGCCAAGCGCAAGGAATCGCCCCTTCGAACCAGTTCCAGCCAGTTGACTCGGATCTTGATACCGAAGGCAGACACAGCCACGGATATTGGCGACGACGAAGACGAAGTAAAGGACATCGCGGATGACAAGATCGAAAAGGAAGAGGACCAAGGATAAAGATAATCAGGATGAAGACGAGGAGTGATGCAGCATCTGCCTGCAGCCCCTCGTCGACCGCACCGTCATCCCCACCTCCGCGCACGAGTCCTGCTTCGAGTGTATCATGGTCTGGACCGGTGCGTGCCCTTCCCTTTCCCTTTCCACTTCATGCTACCCTCATTCGCTCTGTCATCTCTCTTCGACCTGAAGCTAATTACGATATGATGGTATGATACACAGAACAATCGCGCAAATGCCCGCTCTGCGCCCAGCCCATTCGCGAGCACCTGATCCACCATCTACGCGCGCGCTACGACTACCAGAAGCACTACCTCGCGCCCCTCCGCTCGCGCTCTCCCAACCAGCTGCTCCCCCTTGCGTCATCCGGCAACAACAATGGGCGCAGCAACACGAATACCGGGCGAGACAGGGCGTGGGGACGGCGCGCGCGGATGGCGGCGGAGGAGAGGCAGGTCGCGGACGCGCTCGAGCGTGAGATCGCGAAGCCGAAATGGGTATATGAGCATCGGTTGTTCGCAAAGGTGCGTCGCTTCATCATTTCACCCTGTTTCACCCTCTCCTCCTCACCCTCGTCGCTTCTTATATGTTTTCAACTGGCACTGACACGGACATACGCTTACTCACAGCACGTCGCTTCGAACCCCTACACGCGCTACCGCCCCGCGCCCGTGCCCGCCGCCTTCGCCGCGAACCCCGTGTTCGTCGCGCGCGCCACCGCCTTCCTCCGCCGCGAGCTGTGCGTGTGGGACGACCATCGACGGCGAGTGACTCACCACCTACGTTGTCAGTCTGACGAAGGTGGTGGACGTGCGGAGCGAGGCGGCCGTGCGGCTGCTCGCGGAGTTCCCCAACGTGGACGGGCGGGAGGTGGCGGAGTACTTCGCGCATGAGGTCTACGCGTATCTGCGCTCGCCTTGCCGCGATTTGAGCGTTTACAACTCCATCGTCCAGGTGAGCCTTCCCTTTTCATATGATTATGATGCTGTGTTGTGGTTTGGGGGAATGATTAACGATTAATGAGGAGCTTTATTTAAATGCTGTAACAGTAAATGATAGTTTGACATGATTCTAGATATCCGATTCACAATCATCGTGATCTATTCCGTTGAGCTTCCGGAGAGTCAAGCGGAATGGTCTCCCAAACCACGATAAGTCGAGAGCTCAATGGTGGATCCTGCATCAGTATGGCATCCAAGAGGTACACAAGGTAGGGGGGGGCGGGAGGGTCCGTCAGCACTAAATGCCAAATTTGCGATCTCCCAGAAAGCTTGAAAATGAGTTTCCCCGAGGTCAAATGGTGGTACTGCGTTCCCGTCCCAATCCCGCCCCTGCAAGCCGCAAGATCTATATCTCAATCACGCGAAACACGCACCTCGTAGCCACTCTCGATAAGTAAGCAGCAAGCTGAGAATAAATGGCTACGTCAGCTGCGTTTTGTTTTCAGACTGGTGTGAATTACGAGTCTACCCTCATATCCCGAGGCTGCCCTGCGACTCAGCTAATGAAAATGAATTTGGATTGGTTGAGTTCAGGTTGAGTTTTGCGCCTGCATTTGGAAATTCTAGGATATGGCTACGGAGACCTTTTACGGGCGCGCTTCGCCGTGCTTGTGGCGCAAAAAACTTGGGGGTGAGGCCGGCAAGCGGCATGTACGAGTCCCACGGGTTTCGGTCACTAGGTTGTTTGAGGCGCCTAAGCAGCGACCGTGCTCACGTTCTCTGAATTTTTACTAAACAAATCGACAAGACCTTTGAGCACGTTGCGCTTGAGGATGATGACTCGCAAATATCTGGAAGGCGAGAAAATAAATAAATTTGTTGGCGGGCAGATCAAATTTATGAAACCTACCGTGATAGACAAATGCAGTCATAGCGAGCAAAGCGTGCATGCACAACGTGTCTGCCTCCCTCTGCGAACCGGCTTCATCAGTGCGAACGATCACCTCTTCTAGGGTTTTGTCTGGTGCGACTGCTTGCACCGGTGAGGCAGGTTCCTCCTTTATTATATCTTGACGAGAAATCCAATTCACGGAGGTCCGATTCTCGTCGTTCAAGTGAACAGATCTTCTTGCTTTCACCGCCTCTTTTATTGCGTTCTCGATGTCCAGGCCTGTTTTCTCTCCTGGGCTCCATATAGGAATCCAGCATAATTCTCGAAATACTGTACGCGACCCACCGTAGGTTCAGTCACGGATCACGGACGACCGTGAAATGAACTATCAAGGTGTCTCATCACGCATCACGCATAGGAATGAACCAGTCAGTAGATATGTGTCACGGAAATAGGTAAAAATGGAAATTTTGCTCCACTGCATGTCAACACCTTTCCCAGAGCTTTTATACAACTGAAAAAGTCATTTCACTGATACAGGACTATCAAGAAACCTGTAGCTGGTGCAATGAATACCAAGACCCATGTAGCTGGTGCAATGAATGGGCGCCACAGTTTTAGCACCTGTACAACGAACTCAGACGTTGATGTAGAACGGCTGTATATATTAGCGTACCTGTACAACGAACCGTAGGTACGTTAATATATGAGTATGAAGTGTCTATAGTAAGACTCACCTCAGACGTTGATGTAGAACGGCTGAGGGAGCGATATGTACACTGGCCAAACATATCTCCTGATAGCACGTGACATAAGGATGTGGCGTCAATCCTAAAACACAGCAGCGCCACAGAAAATGACAGTGTCAGTCTTATGTACTGGCTGCCGGTGCCTCACCCGGTTGGCAGGGGAAATCAGCGACGAACAGCATTGGGGCGTAATTTCTGGTGATGGAGGTGATGAAAATAGATATCAAAATTTTTTCCCGGAGGTCCCTGAGGCTCAGGACAGGTTTGAACATCTACGATGCGTGTCACGCACATCGCCCTCAAATGAACTTGCAGAAAATAAGTTCACGCCATCACGCGTCACACCCCGTGAACCTATGGTGGGTCGCGTACAGTAGCGCTCGAAATCCAAGGAATTGTCTTTAAACCTGGCCTTTCTGTGGTGGGGTGAATCAAAGAAATTACCAGATCCAGGGACTTAAAGGTGACGAGTTTCTCTGTAAGCGAGAACGTCAAGTGAGAAGAAGCGACTGAAGCTTGAAAATTGATGGGTACCAGTTTGTATTTTCCAGTCCTCGTGAGTCTTTGAGAGCAAGACATTCTGTGACATCGACAAAAATGCAACAGCTTTCTCATACCTTATCCCAGACTCCTTCCCATTTGCTAGGGAGAATAGTAACAACATACAGTCATCCACCCCTGAGTGATACACCAAAAACTAAATTCCAGTTCCACATCGCTTCCACTCAGTTTGATAAGTTTCTAAAGAGACAAATACTTTTAAATACATCTCAAGATACTCATACTCGAATTTATTGCGATTAAGAAGAGAATTGCCTGCTGTAGAATGCAAAAATGGGTGTATCATTGAGTAGTTTCGGTCTCAATGCCCAAGATCAACAAATACACCCCCAATCACATCCAAATTTACACTACGAAGAACGTAAAATTTTGCACTCTAAAATACATGAGCGGACTCCCCATGATTGTGTCTTTCATATGGGATATATATTGGAGAGATTGACGAAGAATTGAAGCCATTATGGGGCATGTAAAACTGTATCACTGACTGGTGGTGTATCACTCACCGGTGAAACACTGTATCATTGATGTTCTGTAATGCTATCTGATCTTATCTGTTCACGTGCTTTCCTAACCTTAAATGTCTTCTATTCTCCCTAGCGACTGGCAACAGTTGTAGTGGTGGTTGATGCTTGTTTGGTTGTGGCACAGCAATTGCTCTGAATTTTGGCGACGATTACATTGCCCGAATGCCTGAACGATGCCCGAAGGCCTTGGTGGGCAGTCTATCCTGTACAGCTACACCATACTGTGCCGCAGCATCAAGCACAGTGTAATAGACAGTAATGCTGACTTATTATTGTGGTAATGAGTCAAACCAACGATACATGACTTAGAAATTAGATATAAAAGCTGCAATGAGTAAAGCTCCTGTGGTTTATATATGGTCAGTGCTCACAACATGTATCAATTATTCATTGCAATGCACTTCAAAAAAGCTGATTCATAGAATTTGCAGCAGTTATCGAGACAGCTCTGATATCTCGATCTTTAAATATCCCGGCAAATTGATTGCCCAGAAGTTTCAAAGGTGTGACCGTAACCACAATGCCATATTTAATGAATAAAATTGGCATCCAATAGGTCAACGACTTTCCGGAGCCCGTCGCAGCAACAGTGATGATATTGTCCTGCTCTAGGACTTTGCGGACAACATGGACCTGCCATAGGCATGGACACACCCCTAACTGTGCTTCTACCAAGTCCTGGACCTCCTGGTCATTCTCTGGCATTGTATGCTCCAGAGGCTTTGCTCCAGAGGCCATTCTCGAGTAATGGACACGAGGTAAATGAAAATCAGCTGGACACAACGTGAATCGAGCGG
This sequence comes from Athelia psychrophila, assembly GCA_001630335.1. NCBI lineage: Eukaryota > Fungi > Basidiomycota > Agaricomycetes > Atheliales > Atheliaceae > Athelia > Athelia psychrophila. The sequence continues at coordinate 86,223 of KV417702.1, forward strand.
GACGGGATACATTTCGGATGTAATGACTGTAGCTCCGTCGCCGAAATTCAGAGCAACACAGCTGGCACCCTCACAGATCTCAATGAGTCAGAGTTTAATTCCAACCGTTAAATGATATTGCAAACGTCCTTCCGCATTTGCCGTCGAACGAAACTCCATCTGACTCGGGCCTGAAGGAATACATATGCGACAAAACTGATTATAGAGTTATAAAGGAGCCAGTAGTGTATTATAATTGGTGTTATTACATTAAGCAGGCCCATCTTCGAATTTCACATCTCCCGGCACGAACTCATCAGTACCGTTATCTCTGCCCAGACCCTCCGCCACGTTGGTGCCATCCTCATCAGAATCTGCCCTCTTGTGGCTAGCGTCCCTCGGTGCTCTCGGTGCTCTCGGGGGACTGGGTCTATGCTCCTCCTAGTCCGACACTCGATCTGCACGCGGAAGTGCCTTAACACCGATATCACGGGGCGCGAGGGCATTGGCGTTGCGCAGGATGCAGGATGGGCGGCGAGGCGAAAATGGCATGTGATGAGAATACGACAGTGACCGCCAGGAGGATGAGAGGGTGCACAATGCTATGGTATGGCGTGTATGGCGCGTGAAGTAGTGGGTGTATGAGAATGCGTGCAAATATGCGAATGGTAGATGGACGTGGCGATGGTCAATGAAAAGAAGTGGGTGCATCGAAATACCACACGGTTGGGATTGTTCAACAGGGTCACATGACCCCGTCAGCCACTAGCCCAAGTGCTCGAAATCATAGCGAGTCATCTAGCTATGGGGTCTGAAGTCTAGCAAGAGCAGAGTCGTGTTGGGAAGACCATTCACATATATCAAGCACATGGGGTCAATCATAGACTGCATCGCTGAAAGCACGGCACTGCCCGTCAACTGCAAGCTCCACACGCCGACCGCCTTGACGTGGCGGTTCATGTTTGCTTCGGTGACATGATACGGTGGTTGAGATTCCGGGCATCAAGGGTAAAATACGGAAACTCACCTTGAGCGAAATGTCATCCATCAGTCCAGCTAGCAGCAGCCGTTAGTTAGGTAATACCAAATGAAATGTACGGCCTCAGAACTCACTCTCCCACATCTGCGCGATACAACCTGTCAGTTGATTGGCTTCTAGGATAAGTAGACTCCACTGACCGTCCACGAGCCATCAAAGTCGCTGAGGTTCTTCACCACCCGACAATGTATGGGCACCAAGGTCCGATTAGTGTTGCATCAAACTCATCAGCGCATTGAATACACACACGCATACAAGGGCCACCACACACTTCATAAAGTACACAATAGGCCTGATCAGCACATTATTCACATAAGTCAGTGAATCGGTGAAGATCGGCACCACAGCCTTCAGATCCCTGAATCACAAGTCGATATTGATCACCACCCGCAGCTGGTCCCAGTCCTCGGTGTTGTCAGTGATATCCGACGGCGGGGCCGTCAGCGCCAGTTTTGCGAGCTCGCGCTGGCCGGGGATGCAGTCCGCAGTGGCAGCCGATATGGCATCTGCGATCTCACCGAGGATCTCGTTGAGCCCCTGCTCGTTGTGCAGATCGCGCGGGAACTTGATGTCCAGGACGGCATCGACTTTGCCGGATGTGATCCACGATATGGGGCCATCTTTGGAGGTGGAGCCTTGGAGGTGGTCAATGTTGACCCTGTCGATGCGGAATCGTGACTGCACGGGCACATCATGAGACCAGCGCCGACGCATATACGGAAGATGAAGCAGCTTACCATCCGCGCCCACTGCCCGTCATTCAGGTCCTTCTCCGTTGTCCGCCTGATACTCTGCCGCTTGTGCAAGCTGAACAAGCAGTTGGCGAACTGCCCGACCACATTCTCCGCGCACAGGAAGTCGTAGAACATCCACTGCTTCCGCAGGCAGCGCATGTCCGCGCGGAAGATGGACGCAGTGTACGGCCGGAAGTTTCCCGGCTGGTGCACCGTGACGAGCACGTCCTCGAGCTGCAGCGAGTTCAACTCAATGTCGCCGACGCTTGAGGCGTGCCGGAAGGACACGGGGTCGAGCGGGTGGTCCAGGTCCCATGTTACCGAGCGGCGGTCTAGGATCCTATGTCAGCCGGTGCGCAAAAGCTAGGTGTTTCGTCGGGGCTCACCTAGGACGCCGCAGACGCCTTTGACCACCGCATCCTCGATCGGACCCTTCCCGTCAAAGTACCTCGACAGCGACAGCATCACGTCAATTGAATCAACATTCAGGTCGAACATCGAGTAATTGATATCGTCCTTGTCGTGTTTCGCGAAGAAATCCTCCTCCTCGTCGCCGTCGCCGGCGTCGTGATAGGCGGGGTGCGTGTTGACGTCGTAGGCAACAGCAGCCTTGTGCCACATTTTGTTCTTGTTGTCGCCACTTGGGATGCCTGGGCGCGCGGATTCGGAAGGGGGGCGGCGGGAGATGTAGATGTTCTTAAACGAGAGCCGGAAATCCTTCCATTTGGGCATGATCGCTGACTCGAAGATGATCGTGATTCCTGTTTGCGAGGTGAGGTAGTCACTGATAGCCCGAGCGACATATTCTATACCGATATCAATACACGAGCGTTGAGAAGCTGTTCATGCAACGCACCTTGTAATCACAAACTGTTAATAATCGCAAATATCATGGAAAAAAATGTAGTGCTGCGTGCACCAAATTTGCCGTGTTCATGAGCCTCTGCAAACCCACTCATGTTCCAACGAATATCCACAGAACCTGCGCTGTTAGAAACCAAGTGATGAACATTGATGAACGCCAAGATATCGTCGGCATTGAATTTCCGGAACGACTTGATGGTGAACCCGTTAATTACACAGAGTATGACTGAAGCGATAATGTGTGGGAACCGGAACGGTCGACATGCTCAATGACGTCGGTCTCCTACAAACACCGAGATTTTCTCGCTGTGGAATGGTTAATAAGAACGAGTCTCTTATTAACATAAGGACTCGTAATAGGATTTTTGTTGGACCTTACCCACTCGGACAATTTTGCCGCCTGTGTGGCAGTGAGAGGTCGTGTTTTGGTCGGACATTACTGTACCATTACGACCTTAGGTTCACGCCGATTTCGTGGGACCTAGGTCACACGTAAGCTCATATGTTCAATTTGGGTTGTGACCTTGGACGAACTTCGAACAGGTTCAAAACTAGGCCCAAAATAGCAATCCAAACGGCTTTTGGACGAAAATATGTCACAAAGTAAGTTCAGAAGGCGAAATTTTTCCTGACAGTCACATAAAATAGGTTCAGTTCAAGATTCTCAGGACAAAAGACGAACCTAAGGTCGTAATGGTACAGTAGGGTTAGATTTTGGGATTTGTGAATGGCCTTCATAGGCATATTCAGAGGGCCCGATATCTGTCTAGTCTTACTCTGTAAACCCTAAACCCTCCCTCACAATTACTGTACTCATATGACCTTAAGTTCGGGCTGATTTCTTGTGACCGAGGTCACTGACGAGTTCGGATGTTCGGATGCCCTTGTGACGTGGGACGAACTTACTTTAAGTTCAAAATGAGGTCTAAAATGGCAATCCGCCTGACTTTTGGGTGGCTCGGGCGAGGCTCGGGCGAAAAATTGTCCCAGGAGATGTTCAAGGCCCAGATTTCCTCGTGACAGTCACGCGAAATAGGCTCAGTTCAGAGGGCCTTGGGACAGGTGACGAACTTAAGGTCGTATGAGTACAGTACTGCTTCGAATGTGACCAAGCACTGAGCGCTGAGCAGGCATGAAGCGCATCATTCCGTCGCAAGTCTGCTCGTGTCGAACGCGCTAGCGTGCATGCTGTAGTCTATGGTTCGCTCGACCACAGTGCGGAAATGCCTTCGGCTGTTGAGGCTGCTCGAGAGACGCGTCAGAGGCTTTGGTCAGACTACGAGCGAGTGATAGTAGATACACACTTTGCCATCATGGAATTGACGTACACTGTCGGAGGACAATGTCAGGTTTGTTGACGCCACTGGCCCAGAGCATAATCCAATGCGTCACTCACACTTTCCGACGATGAGGAGGGGAACGAGGCAGTTTGAACTATGATATGGATCAATTTGAGCCTGTAGGAAGGACGTTCGCAGATTAGTTTATGGGACATATGTGCTCAGATGCCATGAGCGCTTACCAGAGCCCAAGCCGAGGCGGTTAATAGGCTGGTAGACAGACATCATCAGTATGGAGAATGGAAGCAAATTGGCATGACACCCTCACCACAGCAGAAGTCCTGTGCTCGTACTGAGCAATATCAGCTGCTGCATAACTGGTTCGGTTCTAGTCATCAATGGTGAAAATACATTCGGCAAACACGGTTGAGTGTGTGTTGGCGACGAACCTAGGCATCCCAGTGCGATATGACCTGAAGTAATATGTGAGAGACCCGGCGACGGTACCGTCGCACATGATGTTTCCCAAAAATGCCAGGGATAACTTCAGCGCAAGGCATTGATATATCAGACATCTGACGAACAGACTTTGAATAACTTCAAACTTACCAGCCAATAGTTGGTAGAGCCAGGCCGGAAGCTCTCAGGGTCCAGCATATCACCGGTAGGGATGGTCACCGTAGCCGTACATGACCGTATACGGTCACCGTATACGGGTCACCGTAACCGTTCCGTCGAGGTGCTGCCCGTAACCGTACTTGACCGTAAGGATACGGAGTTTACGACCGTAATACGGTCTTACGGTATAATTTTCGCGCAGTTGGGGCAGCTAATTATCAGTATTTGCGTAGTCGTAACGTGTTTACGAGCTAGTAACAACAGGACTTACAAAGTTTAGCTTAGGTCAATATAGGGGCCAAATTCCTCAAAATGATCTGAATCTGACATGTTACTGGGACCGTGACAGATTCAGGATTGCGCCACTCCATTACTTTCTGCAGCTTCGTCACTAAAGCCCACCCAAGAACTCGGGGCCGACCATTTTTAAGGCTCTCGTAGTGTAACAATGACATACCCTTCAAAATTTTAAGTAAACTCGTGAGTAGCCTGGTTTATTGTGCCCGATGTACCGTATAACCGTCATATGGTCGTAAACCCGTAACAGGCCCGTAACCGTACCGTTTGCCCCTTGACCTCTCCCGTATTGAACCGTACATTGTACGGTCGTAACCGTATACGGTACGGTGACCATCCCTAATCACCGGTATCGGCGACGAGATCTGAAGGGTTATGAGGTTTTGACATGCGTCACGATCTGTGTCGACCGTGGCAGATAATCAGAACTCACATATCGTCGCGGCCAACTGCGCTAGCGAACTGATGCTCTTCGGGAAAAGACCGCTTGAGAATAAAAAAAGGAGGCGGCATCGAATGTGTTACTGACGATGACAGCGGACAACACCACATTCCCGCGATTGACTCTCCAGACCCTCAGGCAGAAGAACCTGCGATGATGCCAAGGCGGTTCGGCTCACGACAGATAGAGAATCAACAGGAAGCAGCACTGACCCTTGCACGAGTAGCATAATGACAGCCTGTCGCAGGTGAGCTTATTGCTCGTAGTATTCGTGCTAGGAAACAACTCACTATTATCACAAAAGAGAACTATCAATGACATCAGCGGATATTCAGGAATTCGTCAGGCCTGAAGCACAGACCTGCATTTGCCTTTACAACACTTGAACACTAGGGGATCCTAGGAGATACTAGTGCAGCCTTTTTTAGAATCCTAACACTAGTGTTTACTAGTATCTCCTAGTGTTGGACTTTAATATGTAAAAAACACGAGAGCCGACACTTGAAGAGTTTTTACAACACCTGGTTAGGAGCGACTAGTCGAGACTAGGAGAGACTAGGAAGTACCATTGTAGACCACATTTTTCGCTAAAACTACCAGGACTGGAGGCGGTGGGGGACGGCGGCGCGGTATACGGCGGTTTACGGTTCCTCCGCGAGGTTATCCGCCCCAGCCGTGCTACATGGCCGGCACACCGCGAACTTAAGTATCGTAAAGTGTGACTAAGTGTTGTAAATCTTACAGACAGCTACGTTAAAGTTCTAAATGTTACAACACTTAAATTCAACACTAGTAGCTATTAGAACACTTGTAGGTCCCGTGCCGAGCCGTCGATGCCAAGAAAAACCTGATCGGGTCCAAGTTTTAGAACCGTTGCGGCAACTAGGGCTAAACCCTACGGGCTGCGACCGGCCGCCACGACTGGGGTTATGGAAGTCACCACCTCTGCGGGACGAATAACATTGAAACTTAATTAACTGTAAACCCACCCGCGGCAGGACATAAGCTCAAAGAGGGTATAGACAACGAAATAGTGCTATAAAAAGTTATGTCAAGTGCATGTCATGGACCGTGTGGTGTAGGTTCAAGGGTCGTCGAGAAGTGTTTGTCGAAGTCCGTCGTACCAGGCAGTTAAAACCGTTACAGTTTCGTGGTCCTGGAAGTTCGCTCTGTAAAAGAAGGGACCGCGGGTTCGGTTAACTACCGCGGTGACTTGACCATCTTGGACCCTCGCGAGCGAGGGCCCAAAAAAATCCTAACAAAGTTGAGATATTATCATAATTTCAGCGGATTTTATAGGTATATGAGCTACGCGAATCCTAAGGATGGCGCGTATCAAGAACTTGCCGCTGTGAGCGTAGAGTGCAACCGCGGTGTGAAAGGGTGACGGTCCCAGAGCTACAGCCCTCCGCCGTGACCCGCCGCAAGATCCCTTCTAAACCGGATCACGCTAGACTCCCTAGACATTGTTCGTTGAACCCACTCAAACTAACAGTTAAAGAGCCCTAGTCGGCCACGAACGTTTTGCAAGAAACAGCAGAGAAACAGCAAGGAAACAGCAGAGAAGTAGCGGCTCGAAGTTAGCGTCGCGGTAGTTACCCACTGTGGGTTCGACTTGGTGAAGGAGCACTTATGCCACCGCGTTCGTCGTGAGTCTGGTCGTAAATAACCATGCTGAAGAAGGAGGTTTATTCCGCGTCAACGAGTGGTAAATAAGACGGCGAAGTCCTAAGTAGTATTCGAACTCCATCGATACTCTTTACACGGTAATAGGAGTCAAAGTTGGACTGGACTGGCGTGAGTTTCGGACTTACCTTAATCGTAGCGTGTTTCGTAAAAGATGATGGCGAGAAAGGGCGCGCTACCCTTCCAGTTTTTCAACTAGCAGTCATGGTTAGTCGTAGATAGGGAAGTACGTAGTACTTAACTGGAAGAACAAAAGTCCATAATAATGAGTTCAAACACGGTGTACTTGTATGGCTTATGTCTGATAACTACTACCCGAGTCGTAACGCCTCAACCGGGTTTGTAATCACGAGAGCTTGTACAAGACCTTGCGCGATTATACGTTATTCGAAGGATACCCGGGGTGCTTGGGTACCAATCGACGGTAAGGGAAATTTATTGCGGTCCCTTGACTTGAACAAAAGT
>KV417702.1:116199-140806 GCA_001630335.1 Athelia psychrophila
GCTTGCCCTTCCCATTATCGTGCCGTTCCCCCTGCACCCGGCTCCTCCTGCGGCTCCGCTGATGCTCCCGTCGTTGAGCGTGGCGCTCCCGCTCCCTCTCCTTCCGCGTCCCCCCGCGCGAGCCATCCCCGTCATACACGTCCGAATCCGGGTCCATGTCAACATCAATCACCTCCACATCCGTAGCCCGCTTGCTTTTGCTTTTGCCTTTGCCATCCCCCTCGTTCCTTTCGCGCTGCTTGCCCTTCCCGTCCCCGCGGTGCTCCCCGCGCCGACTGCGACTGCGCCTCCGCCCACCGTGCCCGCTGTCCCACGGATCCGACTCCGACTCGGCATCCACATCGATGACCTCCCTCCTCGCCCGTCTGCTCTCCCCCTTCTTCCTCTTCCTATGCTCCCTGTGCTCTCGGGTGTCCCTCGAAGGCCCCTCGCGCACATCGACATCGACATTACTGTCCATATCCACATCAATCACCTCCACACCCCCATCGTGCGCGGGCCGCTTCCCCTTGTATTTTCCTTTCGTGTCCTTGGCGTCTCTTTCCCTCCGGCTGCCTCCCCGCTCTCGAGACCGAGAACGCGACCGAGAATGCGACCGAGACTGAGACCGAGACCGAGACCGGGAAGGCGATGGGGCGGGGCGCCACCGCCGGGTCTGGTCCAGCACTGCGGGGGGCGGGACGTTTTCAGGGGTGTCGTACTGACGAAGCAATCAGCACGTAGACATACATGTGTAGTGCGCGGGGAAGGCTCACCTGCACGACGGCGTCGTACACGTCCAAATCGCGGTACGGCGAGCGCAGGTACGCGTACACCTCGTGCGCAAAGTGCTCCGCCACCTCGCGCCCGTCCACGTCGAGGAACTCCGCGAGCAGCCGCACGGCCGCCTCGCTCCGGATGTCGACCGCCTTCATCAGGCTGACGACGTACGCGGTGAGCCACTCGCCGTCGATTTGGTCGTCCCACACGCGCAGCTCGCGGCGGAGGAAGGCGGTGGCGCGCGCGACGAGCACGGGGTTCGCGGCGAAGGCGGCGGGCGCGGGTGCGGGGCGGTAGCGCGTGTAGGGGTTCGAGGCGACGTGCTGCGAGTAAGCGGGTGCGAGTGTCAGTGCCATTTGAAAACATGCAAGAAAGCGAGCAGGGGAGGAGGGGGAGGATAAAAGAGGGTGAAAGGAGTCAAGGAGTCAAGAACGCACCTTTGCGAACAGCTGATGCTCATACACCCATTTCCGCTTCGCGATCTCGCGCTCGAGCGCGTCTGCGACCTGCCTCTCCTCCGCCTCGATCCGCGCGCGCCGGCCCCACGCCCTGTCTCGCCCAGTATTCGCGTTGCTGCGCCCGTTGTTGTTGCCGGATGAAGCGAGGGGGAGCAGTTGCTTGGGGGAGCGCGAGCGGAGGGGCGCGAGGTAGTGCTTCTGGTAGTCGTAGCGCGCGCGGATGTGGTGGATCAGGTGCTCGCGGATGGGCTGGGCGCAGAGCGGGCATTTGCGCGATTGTTCTGTATCATATCATCGTATCGTAATTAGCTTCAGGTCGAAGAGATGACAGAACGAATAACGAATAAGGGATAGGATGCAGTGGAAAGGGGCAGGGAATGGCACGCACCGGTCCAGACCAGGATACACTCGAAGCAGAATTCGTGCGCGCAGGTGGGGATGACCGTGCGGTCAACGAGGGGCTGCAGACAGATGCTGCATTGCTCCTCGTCTTCATCCTGCTCATCTTCATCCTCGTTAGCATCCTCTTCCTTGTTGATCTTGTCATCCGCGATGTCCTTTACTTCATCTTCATCTTCGTCAATATCCGCGGCTGTGTCTGCCTTCGGTATCAAGGTCCGAGTCAACTGGCTGGGACTGGCTCGGGACGGGCGATTCCTCGCGCTTGGCTCGCTTGTGGGGGCGGTCATTTTCGTGGGTGGGCTTGCGGACGGTGAGGTTTGCTAGGTACGTGGGCGACTGGGGAGGAGAGGGCATGCAGGAGCAGGCGATGGAGATGCGGTCGACAACTTTCCGACAAGTCGCGTGGGCATTACTGACACCGAGGTCGAACCGTGACAGAGTGTTGACAGTGTCACCTTGTGGCACCTTGAGGTCGCCTGAGGTCACCTTAAGGTCGGTACCAGCCCACTGTGGCGCGTCTGTGCTCACAATTCTGCTCAACCTCTCGACTGTTTCCGCATGTAACCACCCACATAAAAGGTTCAGATAGAGGAAGAAAGTTGTATATATTTGCCACAATGATTTTTGGAGGGGTCCGCGCCCGAGAAAGCGATGTGAAGCCCAATAATCCCGGCAACTGACCTGCACCGCGACTCTTTAGTGTAGTTCTCGCCAAGAAGTCATAAAAATAGGTCACTTAAATTAAACTACACCCCCTCCGTTAGTCCTGTTGCATTCGGGACTCGCCAACGACTTTGAGATGTAAATTTGAGGCTTGAAGAGCCCCGGGACCGTGTTGTTGAAGAAAAGGAGCTCCGAATGACAAAGCACATATAGCACGTAAGGGTACCGAGAAAGGCAAGTGGATTCATGGCACCTCAAGGTACCTCGAGTCGGGAGCGACCTCAAGGGATCCGGCATAGTTCGATGGGTACTATTCGATCCGTACATCATAAATGCCGAATCGAGTAACTAACTAACCAAATACAACCCAAACCTAACACCCACCCCCAGAAATATACATCCCTGTCCTAACCTCTAACCACCAACCACTAACCACTAACCACTAACCACTAACCCCTAACCCAAACCCGAACATCTAACCCGAACCTCTACATGTAACAGCCTCGCTAACGCTCGGCGGGGCCATGACATCAAGTGCCTGGCACGGTCGGCAAGTTACTCGATTCGGCATTTACGTACGATCGAATAGTATGTACAGTGTATTCCACTAAAAATAGGCCCCTCCGCCACGGGCGCAATGTTGCTCATTTCGACCGCGAATTTTCACTTTTAGAAGGGAACTTGGGTCATAGATCATGAATCTGTAATAAAAAATTTAGTACAGCAGATCACGTGACAGTCCAGATTCATGAGAAAAAATGGCAACTTTTACCTTCGCTTTCTGGCCTTGTTGCGGTCTCACATTAGCTTTGAAAGTCATCTGCAGTTAATTCCGGTGATTTTAACCAGATTCTGATTGTGGGTACCTCATACTGGGGGTGGTCGGCACCTAGGCCATGCGCCACAGCTTCCTTATAAGGCAAGTGGCGATGCTGTGGCGTGAGAAGTCCAGATTTCAAAGGTCGAAAATAGGGGAAATTGAGAAATTGAAGGAAGTGGTCAGACAACCTTTCAGCCGAACCTAATCGGAGTACATTCCGGTATTTTACTCGAAAATCTGGTGGGAATTGAGCTCCCAGAAAGGAAATTCGTCGGAGCTGTGGCGCGGGTCGGTTTTGAGTGGAAGACACTGTACCCATCGTCCTCCATCGTCGATCGAACGGTTTCACACCTCACGGCACCTCAAGGTGACAATAAGGTTATCTACTTGAGGGGACCTGAGGTGAGCACAAAGTATCCCACGCTAAAAGTCGGACCCCATCAAAATAAATCAAATTCAATGAACTTGCACTCACTAAGTCATCTGGCCGCCCAACTCTCCCTCTCTTCATAATATATATACAGCTAACCCTTACTCTAACCACCAGACCTAACAACTAACCTAACCTCCTAACCTAACCCCTAACCCCTACCACTAACCTCTAACCCCAACTTCTAACCAGCCTCGCTAACGCTCGGGGGGAATAGCAAATGGCCCGTTATAGTAATTTCAACGATCACATTTGATTTATTTTGATGGGGTCCGACATTGTAGCGTGGGATACTTTGTGCTCACCTCAGGTCCTACTTGAGGTGAGGTCACCTCGAGGAACCGTTTGATCAGTCTTATTATTACGTGATGTCGTAATTAATTATTAATTATTAATTTAATGCACCATATTCAGTAGCCTCCCCCGTCTGGATGTGGCTGTAGCCACATCCCCTGCCCCAAGTCACAGCGCGGCCCCGCCGGGCGTTAGCGAGGCTGTTAGAGGTTCGGGTTGAAGGTTCGGGTTTTGGTTTGGGGTTAGTGGTTTGGGTTTAAGCTCAGGGTTAGCGGTTTGGGTTAGCGGTTAGAGTTAGAGTTAGGACAAGGATATTTATGTCTGGAGGTGGGTGGGGGGTGCCGGGTGAGGTTTGGGTTAAATATGGGTTACTTTATCTTTATGGCAAAGAAATGCCTCGATAATAGTGATCCTAACAGCATAATGTGACTAGAGACAAGGAAAAAGTTCATTGTGGCACTGGCAGCAGCCGCATCCGGGCTGGCCAGGTTACGGTCGGGGACATACTAAATATGGTGCGTTACGACATCACGTAATAAGACTAATCGAACTATACCTCTAGGGCACACTCGTGGTAGAGCCAGGCTTGACTTGCCAAGGGTGAGTTTGATTATCAATTTCCCGGGATCAGCCAGTACTTGAAGAACGTTCTTTGTCGTCTCTTTGTCGTCTCTTTGTCTTCTCTTCATTGCTGAGCTTCAATCGCAGCGCTATCAATGGGTGACACCTAAGCTGTTCCCTTGAATACGATGGCGCAAGCAGCACTCAGACCAGCATTTATTGGTACGACTTCTTCGTCCAAATGAGGTGCAGTTGCTCACCGTTCATTCTGCCGCTTCAGGATTCATCATAAGCTTGAGGTAGCTATGAGAAACACTCCATTATCATCGATTTTAACCTGACCTGATTACATTCAAAGCCTGAATGGAATTAGCATTGCGCAGAGCATTTTCTATTATCGTTCTTTCCCACGCGATGGGAGGGTCAAGAAGTTGATCGTCAGTATCAATCAGGATCTGTCCCTTCATGAATTGACCTTCTTGTTTTCAGGTTTTACTACTCAAGTTTGTACCAAATGAACATACCGAATACAGACTACTGATGAAGGGCTCAGCATTGCGGAGTTGGCACAAACATTAGTGCTCTCGAACATGTTCTGGGACGCGCTAATACGCAATAAGCTTCCTAGGGCAGGTGGCGACGCTTCTCTCGACAAGAGCCCCACGGACCCATGGTTAGCTGCTATTCCCTTTAAATAACGCCAGGGGACTAAACTTGGTTTTCAGGCAAATGAAAGTCTGTGCTTCAGCCTGACGAATTCCTGAATACCCGCTGATGTCATAGGCAGTTCTTTTTTGCGATAACAGTGAGTTGTTTCCCAGCATGAATATTACGAGCCATAAGCTCACCTGCGACAGACCGTCATTACGCTGCTCGTGCAAGGGTCAGGGCTACTTCCTGCTGATTCTCTGTCTCCGTCTTGAGCTGAACCGCCTTGGCGTCATCGTAGGTTCTTCTGCCTGAGGGTCTGGAGAGTCAGCCTCGGGAATGTGGCATTGTTCGCTGTCATTGTCAGTGACCCATTTGATGCAGCCTCCTTTTTTGATTCTCAAACAGTCTTTTCCCGAAGAGCATCAGTTCGCTAACGCAGTTTGTCGCAATGATACGTGAGTTCTGATTATTTGCCACGGTTGACACGGATTGCGTGATGCATCTCATAATCCTGCAGATCTCGTCACCGATACCGATGATATGATGGACCCTGAGAACTTCCAACCTGGCTCTACCAACAATTTGGCTTGTAAGTTTAAAGTTATTCAAAGTCTGTTCGTCAGATTTCTGATATTGCAATGCCTTGCGTCGAAGGCCTCTCTGGCAATTTTGGGAAATATCATGTGCGATGGCACCGTCGCCGGATCTCTCACATATTACTTCAGGTCCTATCGCACTGGGATGCCTAGGTTCGTCGCCAACATGCGGTCAATTGTGTTTCTCGACTAAATTTTCGACATGATGGCCAGAACCGAACCAGTTATGCAGCAGCTGATATTGCTCAGTACGAGCACAGGACTTCTGCTGTGGTGATGATGTCATGCCAATTTTGCTTCCAGTCGCCATACTGATGATGTCTGTCTACCAGCCTATTAACCGCCTCGGCTTGGGTTGTGGTAAGCGCCGCGGCTCATAGCATCTGAGCACATATGTCCCATACACTAATCTGCGAACGTCCTTCCTACAGTCTCAAATTGATCCATATCATAGTACAAACTGCCTCGTTCCCCTCCTCATGGTCGGAAAGTGTGAGTGACGCATTGGATTATGCTCTGGGCCAGTGGCGTCAACAAACCTGACATTGTCCTCCGACAGTGTACGTCAATACCATGATGGCAAAGTGTGTATCGCTCTCTCGCAGTCTGACCAAAGCCTCTGACGCGTCTCTCGAGCAGCCTCAACAGTCGAAGGCATTTCCGCACTGTGGTCGAGCGAACCATAGACTACAGCATGCACGCTAGCGCGTTCGACGCGAGCAGACTTGCGACGGAATGATGCGATTCACGCCCGCTCAGTGCTTGGTCACATTCGAAGCAATAATTGTGAAGGAGGGTTTACATAGTACNCTACGGAGTGCATTTGGTCCGATGGAGTCTGCAAGACTGCCAGTGGTGCGTTCGCCATGTCGTATTGCACTGGAGGATATGTCTGCGCGGGGGTTAGTCGTGGCTAGTGAATGAAACGATCTGGTCGTGACTCACCATTCTATTTGGAGGTGGTACTGGACACTGTTAAAGTCGGAGTTACAAGTAGAAGGACACCTTGCAATTGAGGACTGTCAGTGTCGGAGAACAGGGGCAGTAGTAATGTTGGATATGCAACGACTGTTTGTATGTATTTGGCCAATGGCGACACTCCCAACTACTTCCAAACACAGATTTCAGAACCTTAACTTGCGCACGGAAACCGTACACCTGCGAACTATGTATCATGCCCGTCACAAAGAACCAGAACTCAAAACCAGATCGTAAAGAACGAGTAAATTCAGGAGCAATTTACCCGTGAAAAGTTTTATAAAACAACTGTTTCAAGTCCGACTGCAGCAACCAGTCAGACCCCAACTGAAACGCAACAATCAAGGATTCAGCAAGACCGAGCAATGAATCGGATCGACTAAAAATCCTACTCACGGCCGTTCTCACGGCGAACAGCTCAGACTGCGACCTCGGCGAACAGAAGACTACACGGGTATAAATCTAAACGCACTCCTTCTGACTCCCGCTACTCGCAGCTGCCAGCCACACCCGCACCTGCACCTTATTCCTCAGCACCGCTCAAAACATCCGACATGGAGCTGAACACATGACATATCAGCTACAAATCCTGGGCGCAACGAACACCCACATCTAGCAGCGACAGCGCGCACAGCACGACGCGACAGCCCAACGTGGGGCGACGGAGAGCAAACCAAAGCTCAGACGCAACGACGTCCAACGTCCAACGAACACCGAGAATGCCGCCAGCGCGCCCTTCTCGCGCCCCAGAGCAAGAACAGCCCCAGAAACCGGTCCTCTCGCGCGCATATCCGATATCGCCTCGATAGCCTCAACCTCAACCTCAACGCCTGCGCCATCCTCAAAGGCGACATCGCCGCCGGACACGCCGGTGCTGGCGTCCCGATCCCGAGCAGCAGCCCCGGCAGACCCACTCTGCGCGCCAGACCATGGCGCGCACGTCGCGGGCGTCTCCGCAGGCTTCAACTGAACTGGTCGTCTCCTCCACCGGCCAACACCCCTTGATACTCCACCTAGTTGCATCGGCGGGACACGCGTGCGAGGCTGATGGAGCGGCTCGAGGAGGAGAAGCGGCAGGTGAAGGCGGACGCGACTGTTGTGCCACTTGCTGAAGCGGACGCTGACGCAGGTGTGCAGGCGGAGGCGGTGCTGAGGAAGAAGGCGCAGGTGCGCGTGCGGCTCGCAGCTGCGAAGCGAGAGCAGGAGAACGAACGTGTGCTGCTGGCCGACGACGACTCAGGAGGAGCTGTGGGTGCGAACGGCCGGGAGGAGGAGTTGAAGTCGAGGATTAGGGCGCGTCGCTGAATCTGAAGTGAATTTGCTTGGGGTCTAACTGGTTGCTGCAGCAGACGACAGTTGTGATCTAAAACCATTCAGCTGTTGTACTGATTACATTTGTGTCGTTGGTCTTGAATTCAAGGTATTGCAAAGGGAATGCAATAGAGAAAGCATAATTCACAATTGTGTACTGTCTCCGTCTTTAAATTTATTACAAGCGCTTGCTCAAGAAACGAGGTTCGTAATCGAAGACAGCCATCCACTCCTGCACTCCCTCAGGCTCTGCTGTATAACAAACATCTACTCAGTGCACGCTTAAAATAGTATCAAAAGAAAAGCAACTCACATTATCTATCTCCATGACGTCTCTTAGATCCTGCAAGAGTCATCTGACACAGACGCGTCAATCCCGCGCTACCACGTGCTCGCGTTCTCTATACACTACTCATCCTTCTTGCCAAAATTGGAGCCTTCTTTGCTCTTCTTTGTCGCTTCGTCGTCGTCAGCCTCCAGGTCTATAAGGATCCACTCCGCATACTCCGCATCGCGCTCCTGCTCATCCAGAGATCTGTCTTGTAACCGATACCGGGCGATGACCGACAGCAGAACGCCCATCATCAGCGAAATAGAGAATCGCAGGACATCGGGCACTGCAGGGATTAGATCGACGGGAGTGTACACCACAGCTCGTCGAGGAACGCCTGCGGCATTGAGTGGCCCAGGGAGTATTCGAGGGCCTGTAGGTGCTATGGGGAGCAATGTAAAGATATTCGCAGGCATAGATGGGACATAGCGGCGCAAGGACATCGTGGTGGACCTGTGGATACCATGTCAATATTGAGGATCAAAGATATCGGGGGCACATGGTATACCTTGCAGCTCAGAGCGAGCGAGGAGACCGCCGCGTCCGAAATAAGGCTCTCCTTCGCTCCTTTCAAGAACGCATCCTCATCCTCAAGATGCTGAAAATGCGAAGGAACGTCACCACCCTCCACTTCTTCGAGGATCCGCCGAAAATTGCACACTGGCAGGGAATGACAAAAAGCAATAATAATCGACATCTATAGGCCCAACAAATACACTTCAAATACAATCATGAAACTCTCTCCCTGTCATCCACCTCCCTTTTCTCTGGATCGCCAATATGCAATGAAGACACGGACACATCCTTTGAAAGCTCCTCTGTACTCGATAACACCTTCTCTGCACTCGAGGCGTCTTCTGTCTCCTTCTTTGCAGGCTCAACCCCTTTGGACAACTCTTTGTGCTTGAGCATGAATATGGTTGTCAATGTTGCAACCGATGTCAAGCACGCATTCAAGATAAAGAGCCACTTGAAACCACGGTTGTACCCATCCGTAAGGATGTATGCAGCTTGGGCCGGAGATATGCCCAATGACGCTAGCTTTGCCGAGTTCAACCTGCCTAAAACAGCCGGAGTGTCGATTACTGCGATGATAGACGAGGAAGGAATTGGTAGCCCGTCCATGGACTTTCGTAGGAAGTTATTTCTGATGGCAGACGTGATGAGATCGTGCGCCCTTTCGTACCCAAAGCTACTCACATGAGGGTAGAGCTGATAGCAATAGATAGCAGTGATCCAAATTGACGAACGAACTGCACAATCAATGTTAGCAGGTTCAACAATAAATTCGAAAATTACTTACATTCCGTACGGCAGTGACCACAGACATGTCCTTTCTGGGTACACAGGCTTGCGCAGCAATGGTCGTGGTCTGCTGGGTCTACACGGACGTTAGATTTGTGAGAAAGAGTGCACGAGAACTAGGCGACATACCATTCCAGCGCCGACTCCACAAAGCAGCATCAAGAAGGCCAGCAAACCTTGCGATGTTTTCGGCGTGACGATAGAGAGGCATCCACAGCCGATGGCCCATAGCGCAAAGCCTGAGTATACCAGGGTCTGAGGGTAATTGGATTCAATAACACTCTCATGAATGTATACGTAATATGCTTACGCGATAACGACCCGTGTGGCTCATAACAACACCCTAAACCGCCAAGCGTCAGCCTTCATCATACCACGAATAATGACACAAAGAAAGCCTACCGCGATAAAGCTTGAGACTGTCACCCCAACAGGCAGAGGCAAAAGGAATACACCGGATCGAATGGGTGAGAAACCAAGGCCAACTTGGAAGAATTGGGGGAGATAGAAAAGCGACGAGTTGAATACAAATCCGCTGGTGGGGAAAACGCAGTCAGATAAAGTCATTTTCGGAATAAGAACCCCTCACTTTACGAACATCCCGATATAAACTGCCACTATGGTGACGTGTTTAAAGATATACACTGAAATTGATGTCGTCAGGAATATCTCGTACAGAAGAAATAGTAGAAAGCTTACTGGGTATAATGGGGAGTCGAGCGCCTTTCCATTCCCAGATGCAGAAAACGACCATTAGGAACAATCCACAGAATAATGGGGCCAAGACGACAGGTGAAGACCATGGGAATGTAACTCCTCCCTAGAAACCTATTAGTGGAAGATGGGCACGACAATGTTTATTTAACCTCACCCATATCAAAGGTAGCATGACTAACACGCAGCCCGAGAGCGTCAACATTGCCCCCAGATAATCAACGGCAAGAAGCTTTCTTTAAAGATCGAGCGTCAGTAAGATTCACCGCAGATAAAGTTACTAATCGAGTGCGCTTACTTCTTGATATCTCCTTGGACCGGCTTCAGAGGAAGGACGAAAATGACCACAACCATGGCACAAATTGCGATGGGTAAAGTGATCCAGAAGCACCACTTAAAGGGAAGAAATGAGCGAATACATCCAGATGGATAAGAATGTGGAGAACATACCCGCCAGCTGACTTTCTGCGACAGCGCGCCACCAATGAGAGGACCAATGGCGTAGCCAATGGCCATCATACCACCGATGATTCCCTGATACTTGCCTCTGAAATTGCGGTCAGGACTATTCTCAAGGCAAGATGAAGAAGTATAACGCACCTCTCTCTCAGACTAACAATGTCAGACATGATAATCTGCGACATAGGCAGTATCACACCGCCACCCGCACCAGCAATCGCACGAAATATGATCAACTCGATGATATTTCTCGAGAACCCGGCTGCAAGAGACCCGATCGTATAGGTACAGATAGCAAAGCATAGAGCTTGCTTCCGGCCGAATATGTCGCTTAGTCGGCCGTAGATTGGCTGGAAAGCGGTCGAGGTCAAGAAATATGCCGAAGGAACCCAAGAGATAATAGACCCTGCTTTGAATGCGGTGGATATGGTGGGAAGAGCGGTGGCCACTATGACAGAATCCAAGGTGGAGACTATGATGCAAAGCGAGAGGCCCATGAACACGGTGATTATAGTTCTGAATGGGAGGAGGTTCGTCTGGTCTGTCAAGACGAGATGCTTCGCAGGTGGCTGTTGTGGCGTATCGCTGGAATACCCGCTTTCCAGCTGGATAGACATCGCTGGAGTATTGGACATCACCGGAGTATTGGCCAGGGTAGTGTTTCCCGACAAAACCGCTGCCTCGTCGGTGAGTGAATGGGTAGAGATCGACATTGCGCTGGATAGTCAGGCATTATGAATTCGCGTCTTAAGTACCATCCGGTTATTATTTTTCGGTTGCAGCTTAGCGGTGTCATCCTCCTTGGTAATCAGAGCTTCTTTCCGGTTGTTGCCCACCTTGACACCAGTACAGTAGTCAACCTGTATGGGCCTAAACATCGGGGAAAGTCAAGGCGCGAGGCAAAGCGCGAGGCATACCACGGGGGATGGCATAGCTTGAGGTAATCTGGAGTTTATTACTGTAAACGGAAGAGCGGGGAATGTTACGGAAGAACATGGTGTAGCTTCCAGTGGTTATCTAGAGGGTATTACAGTAAGCGGGCTTCGTTTCGCAAAGAGCGGAGAATGCCACGGACGGAAAAACGAGGCGCAGCTTGAGGTGTTCTGGATTTATTACTGTAAATGGGTTTTGTTTCGCAGAGAACAGTGCGACCTAGTACTAAGTGCGACCAACCATGCGCTCTCGAAGGTCGAGCAACTGGGCCTCGGTGACATTGGCCTTTGAATGATGCCATCCTGCCTGCCAGATAAGGATATCCGGAGTTTACGCAGGTTCAATCCAAATATTCTGGTGTTTGCCCTCGGGAGTCGGGAGACAAAGTACAAACGGGAGAGATTTGCAGGGGAATGATTAACGCCGCTGATCGCCACGACCTAGCACACGACCCCTATTTAATATCAGATTCTCGGAAATGCCGACACAGCACACCAGATATTGGTGCCAACCAGATTTGCTGAAAGCACCCAGAACTTAGAACCCGCTGGGTATCCTGGCCAGGGTAGTTTTAAGAGTCCTCGATCAAGTTTCCTTTGTCGGTGGCAGTGGCATAGAGAGCGGGGTAGCGCGCGGCTGGTAGCGCGCGCTTTGCACAGATCTCGACCCGTCGGAAGGGCAAGTCGGGCGACATTCGAGCAGAACCACGCGAGCGTGCACACGAGCGTGCACACGACACAGTATTGGCCAATCAGAACAGCTGATCGAGTCAGACCGCGCTTACAAAACTTTGATTGGGCTTTGGCATGTTCAACATGATCGAGGTGGTACATAACCTGTATACAATTCTGATACAATTGCAAGCGGAGACGCACGTCAGCTTGACATGCCGGCTGTTTCACATTTCGATCCTTTGTCGAAACAATACCGGCGCTCCCCTCACGGGCCGCCGGAAAAATTAACAGAACCTCACCACCACCTGGTAGACTCTGGCAGAAGAAATCTAAACTCCAAATTCAAAATCTCCGATGGCGTTTAATCGATATTTGAGCCGGTTCTCACAGCCGGTGTGTGAATTGATAGGAAAAAATCCGCAACTTAGTCGATGGAGCTGATAAGAATACGCTCTTGAGTGTCCTGTGTATCTCCAATGGGCAACCGATGTATTCTTATGTTCGGATCAGAAACGAGGTTCGTAATCAAAGACAGCCATCCACTCCCGGCACTCCCTCAGGCTCTGCTGTATGACATGCATCCAGTCAGCACACGCTCAAAGGGGTATCAAAGGAGAGGCAGCTCACATTGTCTATCCCCACGACGTCTCTTAGATCCTGCAAGACATCCACAGATGCGTCAATCGCGCGCTGCACGTAATCGCGTTCTCTATCCTCATCCTTCTTGCCAAGATTGGAGCCTTCTTCGTCGGCAGCCCCCAGGTCTATATGGATCCACTCCGCATACTCCGCATCGCGCTCCTGCTCATCCAGAGATATGTCGTGTAGCCGATACTGGGCAATGACCGACAGCAGAACGCCCGTCATCAGCGCCGACACCGTCATCAGCGAAATAGGGAATCGTAGGACATCGGGCTCTGCGGGAATTAGACCCTCAGCATGCAGCTGGCTGGGCTGAAGACCAATGGAACAGCGTACCTGCAATTGCGACGAAGAGGCGCTCCCAAGTCCCCCTCTGTGCCATCTCCCATCCGCCCTCGAAAGCGAGGAGAGCGCGAAGCGACGGGAGTGCACACCACAGCTCGTCAAGGAACGCTTGTGGCATCGAGTGGCCCAGGGAGTAGTCGAGGGCCTGTAGGACGTCCCGCTGGGAAGCCTGTCAAATCAGAAGTCTCAGCGATTGAAGCGTCTATCGAGGCTTTGGGGATGTACCTCTAGTTCTGAATGGTTAATGCTATGGGGAGCGATGGCAAGATATTCACAGGCATAGACGGGACATAGCGGCGCAAGGACATCGCGGTGGACCTGTGAACACCATGTCAATATTGAGGGTCAAAGATATCGAGGGCGCATAGCATACCTTGCAGCTGAGAGCAAGCGAAGAGACCGCCGCGTCCCAAATAAGGCTCTCCTTCGCTCCTTTCAAGAATGCATCCTCATCCTCAAGATGCCGAAAATCCGAAGGCACGCCACCACCGTCCACTTCTGCGACCGCACGCAGAAGGTACCTCAGGAAGATATACGCGGCGTGGAAGCGCGTTTCCGGAGATGTGCTTAGTTGGTCGTAGAGGTGGATACTTTGGTGGGCGTATGGAGCGGACCGCGCCTGTGAGGAGCAGATAGGAAGAACCTGCAAAGTCGACTAAGAATAGATACAGGCGATGAACTTGAATAGAGAATTTACCTCCAGGATCCACTCGATAACATTTGTGCGCAGGAAATCATCGATTCCCAGAGCAAGGACACCGCTTGGTGTACCTAGACCTAGTCCTGGATTGCTATCGCATGATGCGCGGCGAGTGCCTCCCCCAATGTTCAAGAAAGCGCTGACCTCTGCACTGGCCACATACTCTGCACCATTTCCATCCCACTCGTCATCCCAGTCTTCACTGATCCCGCGACCTTCATCGCTGGTTGCCTGTCCAAGCCACATAGTATGAGTAATACCACTGCCAAGCTCATCCGCCTCTCTCATAATCTTCTCTCGTTTCAAAACCCCGTCCAGGCGGTCCCTTGCTGCGTCTTCGGCCGTGCGATCAGGCTCCGGTATAAGATTGCATGATGGTGGAGCGATGTTCGGGACCGGAGAGTAGAGCAGATGTTGGTCCAAAACGCCGCTTGGTGTAGGCGGTAGAGGCGTCGTTGGAACAGTCCGAGTACAATCACCAACGTCCGTCGGCGTTGGCGGGTTTGTTTTCAACTCGAACTAAATAGTTTAGCCCCAGCTGAGAAATGAGCATGCATGCGAACGGACTCACTGCTATTTCCGCAAGGGATTTCACCTTCTGAGGTGTAGAGCCTTCGCCAACATCGGAGCGCAGAGATGCCGCTCGCCTGATACTTGCTGGTTGATTCGCCGAGAAAACTGTGTGGTGATTAGTGGGATTTCGTTCACGTCGTCCTGGAATAACTTTGCGCTTCTTCGAAGGTGGCTCCATAGACTCGGGGGTTACTTCGTTTGTGTCAACTTCCAGGTCCAAATCTTGTTCAAGTGCTTCTCGAGATCTCTTCGTTTGGGAACCGTCGTAGCCCGAGCTTTGGGATGAACAAGAACAAATCGAGGACAATTTAGAAGAAGAAGACATCGAGCGCAAGCTCTGGAGACGATTTTGACTAGACCCTTGAACGTATTTGAAGACGTTTGAAGTTTGCGATGAAATATTCGAGTTATATGCGGATATTGAAGCTTCAAGATGAGAGTCTTGTTCAGCGGGGGTCTGAGCAGAGGAATTTGGGATTGAAGAGCTAGGGTGATCATTGAAGTCGTCCCTCGAGTGATAACCCCATTCTTGTGCGCCAGACTTATATTCCAAGTCCACCAGTTCTCTCAGAGCTGCATCTGCTCCTTCTTGGTCGTTTAAATCGATTGATGTTTCTCTGTCCAACGGCGTTGCAGAAGTCGAAGTTGCGATGACGGAAGAGAAGACTTGTCGCGCCTGTTTTTTCAAGACATCCAGCAACAGTTGGTCGACGTAAAGAGTGAAGTTATCGCCCGGGATATGTGGCTCTGAGACGTCCAAGTTGAATGGTAAAGGGTAAGGCTCTAGATATTCAGATGGAGTAGCCTCGGACCGAGCGTCGTTTCTTTGGGAGATTATATTTGCATTTCGTTGCGAGGGTGGCCTAGAATTCTGGAGGGAGAAATCCAAATCTGAGAGTTTTTCTTCTTGAAGATGAGTGTGGGGTGATCTTGAGAGAGCCTTGCGTCGGTTTGATCCAGATTGCGAAGGCATGCCACCAGTCGATGTGTTTGAAGACTCGCACTGATCGGGAGACTGGTCGACCGATCTGCTCCATGTAGAAAAGCATGTATAGTAGGATTTGGGGGAACTGGGCTTGGTACGTTGTTGGCTGCTGCCTGAAGAAAACATAGCGGTACGGTTGCAGATAAGGCTGAAGTGAAGTTCGGTTGGTTTCAACGTCAAACGTAGTTGTATGCGCTGGTATTTGATCTAAAATTTGAGGATTATTTCTTCTTCCAGATATTTTTCGATAGTCGGAGACTTTGGATGGATCCGAATGGTGGTCAGTTGGCGTTGAAAAACTGGGAAATAGTGGGTGAGGAAGTGAAGGGCAAGTCGATACGTAAGGTGCGCACTAGCGCCTGCTGCGCAACTGCCGCGTCACTGTTCACCACCAGCGAGCTCGTACTCTACTGAATCCAGTTCAGACTCTTTTCAATTCATCTAAATTCCCATAATACCTCGATTTCTTGTTCCATCCACGATCGAAGACGATTCTGCCAACATACCACCTTCAGTGCTATTCGCTGTGAAGACCAACACCCCCTACGATCGGAATAGGTTGTTCAGGCACACGAGATATGAGCTCTTTGGCATTCTTGGTAACTGAGTTACAGGTGTGTATGAAATCAAAGTCGACCGGGGACACTTCTAATGGCCGAACGCTTAGTCCTTGGCCAGTGAGACAAGGCGAAAGCACCCAGAGATCCGCGAGGTGAGCATCACCAGCTAGCTATTGTGTATCATGTTTCATTTACGATACGCACATAGGCTGCAGAGAAGTCTTTGACGATACTGAGGGCGTCCCCTGAGCAGGCGACAGCGAACTTGGCTGCTGGTGCGTCCTCTATGCTGCCCATACAACACCTCATCGTTCAATGATTCATAGATGGACCCCAATCTGAGGATCTTCTGCGACCAGTCTTCATGGGATGCGCGACTAAGAACGCGAAAGTCGTCGGGATTTCCCTGGGATCATTGCAGCGTCTTATCGCGCTCAAGGCTGTTCCACAATCTGCCGTCCCCCTCATAATAAACACCATGACCGATGCAGTCAGCCAAGGAGTCGATATACAACTTCGCATCCTTCAGACTTTACTTTCACTCATCACAAACTTCCCTGCCGTCCACGGCGAACTGCTAGGAGATGTAGGCCATATGTCAAATTTGCTTCCGGCCAGCTCTCATGATGCTTTTTGCAGGCACTTCTCCTCTGCTTCAAATTGCAAGAGTCACGAATCGCCGTAGTCTCATCTACCGCAGCAGCTACACTTCGGCAACTCGTGATGTTCGTGGTCGACAAAGTCGTTGACGAAGATCGCCAGGGCGTAGTCGACAGCGCTCTAATGTCCGAGCAAACCCTTCCAGATGGATCCAAGAAAGAACTTGGCCCTTCTGCGCGTGACGCTTATGCGGTCTTCGAAGATCTTTGCCTCCTTGCGAACGCAGAGAAACCGCATTTCCTCAATTTGGATTACTTGCACAAAACCTTTGCCCTGGAGTTGATTGAGAGTGTTTTAACAAACTACCATGATCTCTTCCGAGTGGTCTGTTCTAACTTCTTCTTAAGTCCTACTTTTACTTACGCCACTTTCAGCATACCGAGCTGCTTCTGTTACTTCAACATCACCTCTGCCCGCTCCTTCTCAAGTCACTCTCTGACAGACCAGTTTTCCCTCTTACTCTTCGCTCGACTCGTGTTGTATTTTTGCTGCTCAAGCAATTCTCTTTGGAGCTTTATACTGAGGCCGAAGTGTTCTTAATGCTGCTCATTCGCATAATTGGTGGAGACTTCGATGGAGGATCTAGCGCTGACCACGGTCATTCCGCTCGTCCTCAATGGATGAGAGTCATTGCTATGGAGATTTTACGAGGGTGAGCTTTGCTTTTTCTCCTGATGATACGCTTCAGACTCTGACAGACTTGTATCAATAGGTTGTGCACCGACGCGGAGCTCATACGAAACGTGTATACCCGCTACGATGCCGCTGAAACTGGCTCCAAAGTCTTCAGCTCCCTCATCACAGCGCTTAAACGCTTAATGACGGAAAAGCCGGCCCTGCTTGGAGTAGGCTCACAGATGTTCGGACTTGGCGTATCTTCGCATCTTGGCGATGGACCCAGCCCTTCGACATCAAGTTTTGACGTCAGTGGTATGGCTGGAATGGTGGCAACAGCTGCCAGCGCCACAGTCTCCGGGGTTGTTGGTATGATGGGCTCAGGAGGTGGACTTAGCTTACAAGGCTCCGCCATGAAACTTCAATGGTATGCGCTCCCTAGCCCAGTTGTGGCCATAATTTATTCACGCGATTTTGACCCAGCATAGATCAGCTGGACAAGGCAGATTCGCCCCCAATTCCAGAGGCATACGTTTATCTCCTCGGTGTCCAGTGTCTCGTGTCGCTATGCGAAGGTTTCGCTGCGTTCACTGGTCCGTTATATAGCGCCCTCGTAATGCAGAAACCTAGAACTGCCGGGGAATCCGTCATTCGAGCCCCTCCCGCCCTCGATCTCAGCACGCTACCTCCCGATGAGCCACAGAAACAACAGCTGTGTACGGTCCGCGACATGGTCGAACAAGGCTGGCCGGCACTTTTAGCTGCACTATCTTTTATTATATCCACCAACCTCTCCGATGAGCTTTTTGTAGACGTGCTTTCGAGCTTCCAAGCTATGGCCAACGTCTCTGGGATGCTAGGTCTATCCACGCCTCGCGACGCGTTTTTCACGAGCCTCTCAAAGCTCGCAATACCTTCTCGTGTAGTGTCAAGTCTCGACTCGTACGCGGAGCCGGCTACTCCCCGGACGGCCACAATGCTGTCGGAAAATTTGGGTCTGACTGGCCCCGCTCAGGCCCCCGGTCTTTCAGAACGCAACCTGGCGTGTTTGAAAGTCCTCCTATCCAGCGCCCTCTTCCTCGCAGGCAGTCTTGGAGAGAGTTGGTTCGGAATTCTCGAGGCCTTGCAAAACGCCGACTATGTTTTGAATGCCAAAGGCCTTCAATCGAATTCATCTCGACGCAATAGCACTTATAATCCGGCTCATGGCGGAGCAGGTAGTCGCTCCGTCTCGGGTGCAGGCCCTCCGTCTCAAGGCCCTCGTCATCCTTTGCTTAGTGATCTGGACACGGAGAATGTTCAAAATGCCATCCAACGGCTCTTCGATGCCTCGAAGAATCTAGAAGACACTGCGTTCCGGGACTTCGTCAATGCTCTATGCAAATTGAGTTCCGAGATGATTGGCATGCAATCGGATACAGGACACGGACTGACAATACCCGATGCCGACAGTGCGGAGGACCTTCTTAATCCTGCTGGGCTGTCTCCTACAACCGCGCATCGTAGGAGAGTCAGTGGAATTCATCTTCCAAAGACTTTGGTGAGCTTTATGACTAAGTTCCAGTCGTGTCTGTCCTAATTTACCCAGCGCTCTGGCGATTTCGGCATCAACAAACTTGGAGCGGTAGCTGTGCTCAACATCCATCGTCTCATTTATCGCTCTCCAGAGATTGCGTGGAACACGACGACTACACATCTACTTAACATCATTCGTCTTTCCACGGCACCACAAGCAATCAGATTCCAAGCCGCTCGCATTCTGGATGATATATTGATTATTGTACCTCGTAATCTGTCCAGTGCGGGCGAATTACAAGCAAAAGTCCAACGACAGGTGCTGGACGTTCTCGCGCAGCAAGTCATTCCAGAAGCCTCTCACAGCAGCCTGACGACCAGCACGGGGGCAGAGCTACGACGCATGGGGCTGGAAACGCTTCATCAGATTCTCGAGGCCTCCGGACATACTCTGGTCGTTGGCTGGGAGACGATCTTCGAGATGTTGGGAAGTGTTTGCAGGCCGCCCCCCTCTGCACGGTCCAACGAAATTGCGGCCACAGCCTCAAACCTCAATCGGCCGCGATTGGCACCTCTCGGACATCCCAGCGACAAGAGTTACGCCGTGCTCATTAAAATTGCATTCCAGTCTTTGACTCTAGTCTGCGATTCGGTGTCTTCGTTATCCCCGCAGCACCTTCGTCTGTGCATCAGCACACTAGGGCAATTCGGTCGCCAGGCCGACACAAACATAGCTTTGACCGCTGCTGAGAGCTTGCTGTGGAGTGTCTCAGATTCGATACAAGCTAAACGAAAGGACGCCGCTCAAGAGCCGGAATATAGCGCTATTTGGATGTTCCTCTTGCTTGAAGTGTTGGGGTTATGCAGTGACGAACGCGCCGAAGTACGAGTGGGGGCCATCCAGACGCTCTTCAGGACAATGCAGCTCTATGGCGCGACCCTGAGCCTGGAGACCTGGGAGGAATGTATCTGGAAGGTGACGTTCCCCTTGCTAGACTCAATCACAGCAGAAATTCGGCACCGTGCTGCATCTCCGTCTATAGCACAGCCTCCAGCAGATGGCGGCTCACCCCAAAAAACATGGGATGAATCGAAAATTCTCGCAATCCAGTCGGTGGGGTCTATCATCCACGACTTCCTGACATCCAAGATTATGCGCTTAGAGTCTTTCACAAAGACCTGGGACGTCTTCGTGAACCACATGCAGGACTCCGTTTTATTGGACGACAGAATGCTTAGTGCCCCTGCTTTGCGGTGTCTAGAGAAGGCCGTAAAAGCTACAGCTGGCGCTGAGCAGGCTCTAATACCAAGGGTCTCCGAGGCGTGGGAAAGGGTCTGGCAAGCATGCGATCGAATCGGAGACGCTGTCATGGCTAGGCCCACTGAACTCGCTGTCGAGGGCGCCCTTCCCTATCAGCCTTTTACACAAGATAGTTTGGTTGCTCTAGTGGACGTCATCCGAAGCACACGTGATGTCAGCCGCAGGGTAGACGGCGTAGAATGGTCTTTAGAGCGTCTTACACGATTAATGGCCCTTTTGAAAGGTGCCTTTTTACTTTCATAGTTAACGCTTACGCGTATTGACAATCTGCAGGAGTTTTGACATACACCAACTCACCTGATTTCCGACCAGATGTCGACGGTCTCACCCCTGTTCAGGTAATCCTCTCCGCAACGTTCAACATATCCCTCTTTCTGATGGTCTCTATAGACTGTCGTGATGGACGCATTTGACGGGATTGACCTATCCGTTCCAGGATCCCCTTCTCTTTTCATGCGAGATCTTTCTGAGTTCTCAACACTACCGTTCTTGGCTGCATTTGACGTCCAAACCTCTGGCCCATCGGGTAAAAGTTCAGCGCCTAAAAAGCGTATTACATATATCGGTCTCGTCAAGAGAACGATGCCGCTCCTTGTCGATTTATTCTCGCGTTTCAGAGACAACATTGACATATATGTGGACGGGACTTTGGAAACTGTGATATCTGTGAGTGTTGCTCGTTTCTTAGTGGTTGACACGACTTCTCAGCTCGATGCATGCTAGGCGTACTCCATTCCTATTAAAATGAAATACGACTGCCCGCCATCCGCCAAGTTTGGTAAAGCAGACCCTTTGTGGAAAACTGCCACCACCTGCTTTTTACGTATTGTCAAAGAGAGCGCCCAACAGCTTGGGGATTTGGGTAAAGGTACGGCTAACAATTTCC
Source organism: Athelia psychrophila (assembly GCA_001630335.1). NCBI lineage: Eukaryota > Fungi > Basidiomycota > Agaricomycetes > Atheliales > Atheliaceae > Athelia > Athelia psychrophila. The sequence continues at coordinate 137,341 of KV417702.1, forward strand.
CTGATGGGAGTTTACTGACTCTTGTTCCAGATATCCCGAATGACCGCATCGAGGGCATGTGGAGGCAGATTATTGATGTATTCAGGGGTGGTATTCTAGCCGATTGGTACGCCATACACTCTACGAGGTTCCTGCTCCCTGCTTATGTTAATTCTCGCAGCTCCGTCGCAGACTCCTTCTCATTAGAAATGCAAGAAGCCGAGGAGAATTTTGACCTTGCATTGATCGCTTCTCTCGAAATTGATGTCATACCGCAACTAGGAGATATGCGTATTCCGGACGCGCTCGTTGCGGAGTTGGCGAAAGTTCTGCGACAGGGGAGCTGCCTACACGAAGCAGACCTACCACGCAGCCCACCACCGGTCGCCGCAAGCAAAACACCCTCGCATAAGAGTTCCCCATCGCACGATTTTGAAACAGTCAATATGCACGAGTTCGGGAACACATTCTCCGGGGAATCCCTTCCTCGAGAAAGATTCTCTTATTGGTGTTTTGACCTCCTGTTTTTAATTTGCTCAGACACAGCCAAAGGTGCGGGCATTGCTTGGCATCACGAAGAGGTGCTAAAAATTTCTTGAATAATAGATCAAGAGCTTTCTCGTAGACGTGTTGCGGCATTGAGTGCGCCGGCATTGCTGAATCGCTGTCAGTCCACCTTGGTGAGGTATGTAGCTGATGAAGCTCTGCGTGGAAACCTGCCATTTCCAAGGTACATCCCACTTAAACATCTTCTCTATAATCAAACTCACGATAATTAGAGCTCGTGAAGATGAGCTGTTATACGTTCTGAGAAAGTTGCTCGAACTTAGGCTATGGCATGGCACTCTTTGGGCCGCTATGTCCGATGCGCCATCTACACATTGCTTGCAACAACCTGGTCAGTCTCCATCCGCACGCCCCACCTAAAGTTGAACTCAATTTCCAAACAATGCGTTTAGCCATTGATTCCACTCTGCCTCCTGCAGAACTCATACAAGATTCCGTGAAACGTTCATCGGTAGCACATCTTTTCCAGCTTTACCACGTCCTAGGTGATATTGCGTCTATCCCCCGGAAGACACCCTTAGGTTGGGTGATGGCTGAACCTGCGTCCCCTACATCCCCTTCCGCCAAGGGCGTTGCCGCGGCATCTTCAGGTACGATTGGGGTTTCACCTCAGAAAGGTGACGTCGTGGAATTGGACGCACGACTTCTGGCGAGAGATTGCCTGAGGGCCATTGGGCAAGAGATGGGCATGGGTCTTGGGAATCGTAATTAGTGATATCTGCACCGACACCGTTGATCTAGAGTACCAGTGATGGATATTAGCATTTATTTGGTTAATCCGGAGATACGGAGATTAGCTAACTAAAGTCCGGTGACAATGGCATCTACTGATCTACCATACCACTCAAGAACTGCTTGTCTCCTGCGCTCACCATGGTATTCCATACCGCAAGCATACCCTCCCTCGATACTGACTTCTGTTTTAGTCGATACCATCAACAGTCCCAGGTCTTCCGCAAGAAACTGGTCGGTGTCTCTATCAGTGAATCATCTTATCATCAGCTGGCTAAGTCAAATACCAGTGGAGTTTGCCCAACGCATGTTCCAAGCTGCCCGTGAAGGAAATTCTGCTGCCCTACTTCAAGCTGTGGACGCAGGGCTACCTGTCAATATGACGAACGAAAAAGGCCGGTCTTTTCACTGCGGAGAAATTCGGCGCTCTGATACTTTCCTCTTAGGCAACACACTCTTGATGCTAGCCGCCTACGCTGGCCACGCGGAGCTCGCAGATGCTCTTCTTTCTCGAAAAGCGGATCCCAACAGGCTTAATGACCTAGGCCAGTCAATTGTTGCAGGCGCAGTTTTCAAGGCGAATGATGCAGTGGTGCATTCCTTGATGAAGGCTGGAGCTGATCCCAGAAAGGGGACTCCAAACGCAATCCAAACTGCGCATATGTTCGGACGCAAAGATTTAATGGAGGTTCTGGGAACCAAGGAAGAGGATGTAGGAATAGAGGTGCCAACGCCACCAAGCTCGTTGCCTTAACGTGCCTGATCTACGCCAAATGATTAACCAGCACACATTCAAATTGATAACAGCGTGTTCTGACCCGAGTTCCTGGGATAAACCCGGACGAATAAGAGCACGTCAAATTGTCGGTGCAATCATCTCATACATACAGAATCGTTAAAAATATCTACAAGGTGATGATCCTATCCATGTCTTCGCAAGAATCGATCCATAGAGAGTTGAAAGACGGGCAGGCAACCCAGGCAGATTTTGCAATATTTGACTTCGGAGTGCACATCTGAGAATGCCTATGATGCTGACCTGCCACAGCCCTGCGCCAACTCGAGGCGAACTAGCATCAAAAAACAGGTTATGTCAAATCTTGGAGCGGCAGCGTTCCACTCAATCGAGATGAACTGTAATTTGGGCACTGGCGCAGCGAACGCGTCCCATACGACACTCGCCATGTTCAAGGAGGCATCACCGAGCATACAAAGCTCCCTGAGATCTGGGTGGCCTTTAAGACGGCTAGCATTCTATGCGGAGTTCTATTGTCCTGCTCCGGCCCTTGATCGTAAAGCGAGGATAGAGTGAGACTGCCAAGTTTTCCCTGTGAAATCAAAGGCACGATTCCCGGCATTGTATCAGAGTCAGTTCTGGGGAATGAATGAGCATTTTTGCAGCGCAGGAGCGTTCAATCTCTTCAGAAAAATTTGATTGGATGATTCTTCCGCAACAACAAGAGAGCGTAAGTGTGGTAAGGTGATGATGGGGCCGCTGCTGACTTCGTCTCGGGGATGAAAGTTGTCCTAGATGTACCACTGGCATGCCCCCATGTCGGCCATGCGCTGCAGGAGATCCAACACTTCTGCAGGCTGGGCTGCGAAACCAAAACCGCAACCATGGAGCCCAGGGAAGCAACACTCTGCGCGGCGAGATGCCCTCTGCGAGCTCGACGGATCTCAGTCGGGTTGCCACTTGGAACACGTCCGCACGATGATCTGCGTCTTGCGATGCATATCCTACGGGCAGCCATTGCAATTTGAGAAGGTGATTTTTGACAGATATAAGGGGATCCATCAGGGAGGGTGTTAGGTATAGAAAAACGGGCTCCCGCTGTCGGCTGTACGACGCGAAGGGTGGACATATCGGCGCCATCATGTCGTCCCCCTGGCAGAAAAAATTGCAGGTAAGGGATATGAACAATGGCCTCTCGTGTGCACGTGCGAGCCACATTTTCATCAGCAGATCCGCGACTGCATGCGATTTCCAGCGACACTTACAGAGGCCCTTATAATTAAGCTTTGCGTGCGAATTGTTTGAACCTTCCCCTCTTACCACCTTTCCCCTTCTTTCCTCCGCACTTGCACCGCAACAGCTTATCAGCGCTAGCTATTCTCCATCCATTCGCCATGAACGAATCGCCCACCAACCTAGGCCATTGTCCCACGCTCGCAGCGCTGAAATCCG
>KV417703.1:0-41527 GCA_001630335.1 Athelia psychrophila
GAGGGGGAGGGCTTCGACCTGCGCGCGTGGATCGAGAACCGCGCCGCGGCGGAGGACAAGCAGGGCATCACCCGCAAGAAGGTCGGCCTCGCGTGGCGCGACCTGCGCGTCCTCGCGCCCGCGAGCGCGGAGACCATCTTCATCAAGACGCTCCCGCGCGCGATACTCGGCACGTTCGGCGTCGACCTGTTCCACATACTATCTGGGCTCCTCCCGCGGAAACGGCCCACGGGCGAGGCGGGGAGCGGGACGAAGGACATCATCAGCGCACAATCAGGCGTCCTCCGCCCGGGCGAGATGCTGCTGGTCCTCGGGCGCCCTGGCTCGGGATGTTCAACATTCCTACAGGCAGTCACATCGTCCCTCCCGTCCTCCCTCACCATCTCGCCCCACACCCAGATCTCCTACGGCGGCCTGCCTCCGTCCGAGATCGAGCGCAAGCTGCGCGGGGAGGTGGTCTACTCCGGCGAGGACGACCTGCACTATGCGCATCTCACCGTCGGGCAGACCCTCAGGTTTGCACTGCGCAACAAGGTGCCGCGCGGGCGGCGGCGGCTGAACGGGGAGACGAGGGAGCAGTTCATCGAGATCGCGGTGGACGTGCTGCTGAACATGTTCGGGATCGGCCACGTCAAGGACACGATCGTCGGGGATTCCTAGTAAGTCCTTTCCGTCCTCACCGTCGCGTCGAAGCACCCAGGCTAACGGGCCACGCGCACTTTAGCGTCCGCGGCGTCTCGGGCGGCGAGCGCAAGCGCGTCTCCATCGCCGAAGCGCTCATCACGCGCGCCTCGCTCGTCGCATGGGACAACTCCACGCGCGGGCTCGACGCGTCCACCGCGCTCGACTACGCGCGCTCGCTGCGCCTCCTCACCACCCTCCAGCGCACATCCGCGACCATCGCCACCCTATATCAAGTCTCCGAGACGATCTACACGCAGTTCGACCGCGTGCTCGTCATGGACGCGGGGCGCTGCGTGTTCTACGGCGCCGTCGGCGAGGCGCGGGCGTACTTTGAGGGGCTGGGGTATTGGGCGGCGGAGCGGCAGACGACGGCGGACTTTTTGACGGGGCTGACGGACCCGCACGAGGTGCAGTTCCGCCCCGGCTTCGAGGCGTCCGCGCCGAGAACACCCGCGGCGAGGGAGGCGGCGTGGCTCGCGTCGCCGCTGTACGCCACCCTGCAGGAGGAGCATGCGACGTACGACGCGGAGGTGCTCGCGAGCGGCGCGAAGGACGCGAAGGCGATGAAGAGCAGCGTGCGCGCGGAGAAGAACAAGGGCGTGCGCAGCGGGTCGAACTACACCGTGCCGTTCCTCGCGCAGGTGCGCGCGTGCGCGGTGCGGCAGCTGCAGGTGAAGTGGGGGCAGCGCGAGGACATCTACGTCAAGCTGTTCACGATCGTGTCGATCTCCCTCCTCATCTCGAGCATGTTCCACGGGGAGGCGACGACCACGGCGGGCGCATACAGCCGCGGCGGCATCATGCTATTCGCGGGGCTGTTCAACGGGTGGCTGCAGCTCAGCGAGGCGATCGAGGCCGTCGCGGGGCGCATCGTGATCCAGAAGCACAAGACGTTCGGGTTCCACCGCCCGAGCGCGGTCGTCGTCGCACGGGCGCTGACGGACATCCCGCTGCTGGTCGTGCAGTGCTTCCTGTCGAGCGTCGTGATCTACTGGATCGCGGGGCTGAGAAGGGACGCGGGCGCGTTCTTCGTGTTTTATCTCTACACGTTCCTGAGCGCGTACAACCTGACCGCGCTGTACCGCATGCTCAGCGCGTTCAGCCCCGGGTTCAACGAGGCGATCCGGTTCAGCGTGCTCGCGCTGAACGTCATCGTCGTCTTCATCGGCTACGTGATCCACCGCCCGCAGAGTGCGTTTCCCTCCCTTTTGCTTTTGTTTTGCTGATTGCTGACGACGGGCGCAGTGAACTGGATGAAGTTCCTCTCGTACATCAATGGCATCTCCTACGTCTTCGAGGGCTTCATGGTGAACGAGTTCACGTACTCCATCCCCTGCGCGCCCGGGCAGATCGTCCCCTTCAACACCGCCGTCGACGCGACCTACCAGACGTGCGCGTTCCAGGGCAACGTGCCCGGCTCGCTCGCCGTCCCCGGCGCCGCGTACCTCCAGACCGCGTTCGGGTACAGCCACAACCACCTGTGGCGCAACGTCGGTGTGGTCATCGCGTTCACGGCGCTGTATCTCGTCCCGACGGTCATCGCGAGCGAGCTGCTCCCGTTCGCGGGCGGCATGGGGGAGTTCATGGTGTTTGCGCGGACAAAGAACGCGAAGCGCGCGGCGCGGGAGGCGAAGGCGAGCAAAGAGCGGGACGACCCCGAGCGGGACGCGCAGGGCGCGGAGCTGGAGCTGGTGGCGAGCCGCAGCGACCGCACGGCGCGGAGCGAGAGCGGGGACGAGCGGAAGGGCGGGCGGGACCTGGATGCGAAGCCGGTGTTCACGTGGACGGATGTGCGGTATGCGGTGTCTGGGCTCGAGCTGCTGGATGGGATCGATGGGTATGTCAAGCCGGGGAAGATGACCAGCTTGATGGGTATCTCGGGCGCGGGGAAGACCACGGTGAGCGCCAGCGATGCGATCTGGAGAGGAAGTACATGCTGACGGTGTTTGGATTGCAGCTGTTGACGACGCTGGCGCAGCGCCAGACGACGGGTGTGGTCGGCGGCACCATGCTCGTGGACGGCAAGCCTCTCAACGATGGATTCCAGAAAGGCACCGGCTTCGTGCAGCAGCAGGACAACCACCTGCCGACGCAGACCGTGCGCGAGGCCGTCGAGTTCTCTGCGCTCCTGCGCCAGCCGCGTGAGGTTTCGACTGAACAGAAGATGGCGGACGTGGAGCGCATCATCACGCTGCTCGAGCTGGACGATCTGCAGGACGCCGTCATCGGGTTCCCCGGCATGGGTCTGGGCGTCGAGCGGCGGAAGCGCGTGACCATCGCCGTGGAGCTCGCTGCCAAGCCCGACGTGCTGCTCTTCCTGGACGAGCCCACGTCAGGCCTGGACAGCGCCGGCGCCGCGTCGATTATCCGCCTGCTGCGCAAACTGGCCGACGACGGGCAGGCGATCCTGTGCACTATCCACCAGCCGAGCGCGCTCCTCTTCGAGAGCTTCGACAACCTGCTGCTCATCGGCATGGGCGGCAAGACCGCGTACTTTGGCAAGATCGGCGAGAAGGCGGGGCGGGACAGCAACGTCGTGCGCACCTACTTTGAGCAGAACGGCGCGGCGCTGTGCCCGCCCAATGCGAACGTCGCCGAGTACATCCTGGAGCTCACCGCGCAGGACCGGTATGGGAACTGGGGCCAGCGGTGGTCGTCGAGCATCAATGCCGCACGGCTGCGCCAGGAGATCAACGAGCTCAATGCGGAGCGCTCGAAGCGCCCGGCGGTCAGCGATCCCAGGGCGGAGAGGGAGTTCTCGGCGTCGCTGTCTACGCAGATCAAGTTGACCACCAAACGGCTGTTCTTGGACCTCTGGCGTGACGCTGCCTACCCGTACGGTGTGCTCTTCTCGAACATCATCGTCGGTCTGATTCTGGGTCTCGCCTTCCAACGTACGTCGCATTTCCAGTTGTATATTTGACTGCGCTGATGTTTTTGGGCAGATTTGGGCAATGGCGTGGCGGACTTGCAGAACCGCGTGTTCACGGCATTCATCGTCATGTTGAATTGTAAGCCGCATCATGATATCCTTAATGTTTCTCACTGACCACGGGATTCATCTAGTCCCCGCGGTTGTCAATGCCATCCTCGCAAAGTTCTTTATGGTTCGCGGCTTGTTCGAAAGCCGAGAAGGACCATCCAAGACGTTTTCATGGATTGCCCTCATCACATCATTCATCTTGACCTCGCTGCCCATCGGTGTCGTGTAAGTTTTGTCATTAAATATCCTTTTCTCCCGCTCATTACCATAATCCAGATCATCTGTCCTGTATTTCCTGCCGAGTTTCTTCATATCCAACTACGCGCGGTCGACATCCGTGGCAGGATTTGTGTTCCTGATGATCCTACTCTTCAACTGGTTGTAAGTGCATCAGCTAGAAACTTCTGATCCCCGCTCACTACTGTCCCTCAGCGCGATACTGTTCTCGTTTGCCCTCGCATCGGCTGCACCCACGCCCACCACGGCTGCGAACATCCTGCCTTTCGTCCTCGGGATCATCTCAATCGTAAACGGAATCATTGTACCACACGCGCAGATGACCAATCCCTGGAGAGACTTTGTGTACTGGGTCAACCCTGTCACATGTGAGTATCACACTTCATACATGCCGTCTCGCCCTTTGACCTTGTTTCCACCCAGATTATGTTGGCGCATTCCTCGGCTCCACATTGCACGGCCTTAAGGTCGAGTGCAAATCCATTGATCTGGCCGTCTTCAATCCGCCATCCGGGCAGACTTGTGTAGAGTACGCCGGCGATTGGGTGGCGTCCAGCGGCGGGTACTTGGCCAACCCCAATGCCACGTCTGATTGCGGCTTCTGCCAGTACTCGAATGGTAATGATCATTCGCCATATCCCATCATCCATCGTTCTAATTGTGGCTGCCAGGTGATCAATACCTCGAAGGCCTCGACATTCGCTACGAGGACAGATGGAGAGACTTTGGCATCTTCCTGGCATTCGTCTTCTTCAACGCGTTCCTTGCATATGTATGTGCCCGCTTTTGGACTGGTTACGCGGGTTACTGACGATGCTCTTTCACAGTCACTGTTCTACTTTTTCCGCGTTCGCCAGGTTTCTGTGTGGTCGTCTATCCGTTCCAAGTTCCGTCGGGCCCCCAAAACCAACTGATTTCTTCCGAGGCATATTAATACTTACTCACCGTTTAAGACTCGCACACATAGATCTACAACGCATATCATGGAAGCTCTAGCACACTCATATTTCTTTACAATCCACACGCATCACAATCTTATGGAATTTATACTTGAAATTGATTGATCATCCTGAGTCATTTGGCGCACACCAATTGAACTCTCAGCTCAATGGGTGATGGAGCTTGCCGGCTTTCTCCGTACACATCTTGTTCGCTGGTTTGAAACTATGATTGAGCCAGGATCAATTATACTGAATATTGGCGACTATCTGATCCCTCGTTCGGGACAACTTCAATGGAAAGCCTCAGGAATCTTGTTATCAAACATATGACTTCGCCCCCAAGTTCTCTGCCGATATCGTAGAGCACCCTCCCTACGTGGGCTTTCCATTAATTCCCTCCCATTTCATGCTCTATCATCGTTTCCACGACTCAGCTGTTGATCTATCGGGGTTCATTGTGCCTTTCTTCGTATAGATAGATCATGTATGTAACAAGCAAATGACTCCTGCATTTGAGCCATAAAACGAACAGTGTATGTGTAACAGGAACATATTGTTACAGATTTAAGGCGCCCAAAGGGGCCGCCCGCAATGCCAACTGTGAGATTTACACCCCGCCAGCCCCCTGCTACATTCAAACAGCTCAATTTACACCTCCGAGTCAGCAATGAGTCCCGGGGGCAATAAATCGCTTAATTGACTTGAGTGCCCAGGTGGCCTGTTAAGGTACTGATCTGCGTGATCGGCACACTTTGTGATCCTCGTGCACCACCCTCCGCCTCACTGGTTTAAACTTGACGGTTCCTTGGATGTGAAATTCTGACAGTGCACTCAAGGGCCCCGCCACACCTCAAAAATTTAGGGCTCTTGATTAAAGATCTTCTTTTTCCTGCCATCTGACCCCTCCCCCCCTTTCGACTAGCCATAATGGCTGGAGCAAAATCTACGCTACTTTCTGAGGCTCAACTTCTTGCTGAAGATATTAAATCCACTGTGGCTGCTATTAAGAGGTTCAAGAAGATTAAAAAAGTTGACAGGGGGAAGCATGGCGGCCAGGGTAAGTTTGCCTCTTTGTTGTGATTTCTTTTGCCACCTCCGAGTCCATTCTCTAAACACTAGAGCAGCCCATCTGGAGGGTTTGGAACAGAAGCTTGTAGAGCTTAGGGCTGAACAAGGTGCAGTCAACTTCCTTGTTCTTGAGGGCATGTCTAATCAACACCGTCAGCTGCGGCCTCCAATCATATGAATCTTGATACCAATGGTAGCACAGGCAGACAGTCTTCCTCTCTCCCCCACCTAACAGACGATGGTGAGTTCACTTCCTCCTGCTCCACAGCCCCCTGCCCTCTTTGTGTGTGAATGGGTTTTCTTTCGCTTTTCACCGTATGATTCTTGCAGTCCAGAGGGACTGTAATAACTGCACACATGTTGTGACAGTGCTAGCTTTTCGCAGCTAAGCATGTTGTCTTTTTATGACTTAAAATGGATCATCTTGTGTACTGTTTAGATCACACAGTGTGCGCACATGTCTGAATTTAACAGACATTGTGAGCTGTTAAAAGCACGCTCAAGGCATGCTTGTGTTTATTTCTTGCATATTGCAGTGACGAGCCAGAGGTGCCAGAATTTGACACCTTCCTTACTGCCAATGTTTCACACTTGGTTGCGTCTAAGTATTTCTCATGGCCTATAGTGCTAGAATCTGGCACTCATTTGATGCTGCTAAAGACTCGCAGCCCAGGTGGTGTCAGAATCACCCATATTACACATTTTTGCACATGGTGCTCATATTTTACTCTTATTCGCTGTTAGAAAGTGACACTTCTAACACGGTTATATTCTAGAAGGAATGGAAGTGGACCCCACCCTGGACGATAATGATGTTCAAGCCGCTGAGGAGGCCTTGGGTGAGTCATTTCATAACACTTTCAGCATCTTGGTTACTCATTGGTCTTCTAATAAAACAGACATGCGGTGTTTATTTGTGTCAACACTTCCTGAAATTGCCCTGAAGCAGTTTCCCGTGGATTTCCCCAAGGTCGCTGCCGCAATCCAAAAGATAATTGATAAGAAGGAGACCTCAGCTAGCTATGTTGGGCAGTACGTGCAGGCATGGATAAAGTTTCAGAACTGGGGGAATGTTGTGTGTGGCAATGAGGAGACGATCATAGAGGAGATTATTGGCTGGAAGGCTGCCGTCAGGGTAGGAACCAGAAATATCCCTGACTGGCCAGTAGCGCTCGGGATTCTTGACTGGATTCAAGAAGCGCAGAAGGAGGTCAAGGCCAGGGAGGTCAAAGAAGGTGCGTGTGAAACTGCCAGGATTTGAATCATCCTTGATCTGCTAACACCCCTGCGATGCACAGCTGCAGCACCGAAACTCAAGATTTGGAACTATGAGGAGGATCGATATGTGACTTACACCAGCAAGATAGGATATGAAGCACGTACAGATGCCTCATCGTGGCCAGGGTCCATTGAGGCTGGTGTAGAGCTTGTGAAGAGGGTGCTTACGAACAAGGTATGTCACTATTTCTCTCACTGTGATCGCTGCTCAATAGTCCTCAGGATGGACATTTCCAATGCATTACCTGCCATAGTACGGCACGGGGAAAAAACAAGCCTAAGCATGGGGAAGGCTTAAGAGGAAATGGAATTGGCTACATATATTGTGGATGCCCAGAGGACACCGCCCTCCTTGAATTCTTCGTATTCAAGCTAGGCGGGACATGTTACAACACACCCACTCGTCCTCTCCCAGGCCAGGACAAGCAATCACTCACATTTCCCAAGTCCGACTTCAACCTGAATCCCGTGCAAATGACACTGTTCAACAACATCATCGACCAGCTTGGGATGGATTCCGATCAGCTTTTTGTCCAAAGAGAAATACGTCTCCTCCGCATCATTCGAGCCAGCTGCAATGAGCTGAAGGCTGCCTTCAAAATGATCGATGATGCTGACCCGGCTGGGAAGCATGAGGGGGAATATGATTTGGTAAAGCAGTTCTTCACCGTCACTTCTGACTTCTGCGATGACATGCGCAAACTGCACATCCAGACTCCCTTGCCTAATGGAACTTACAATATCAACGACAAGGATATTTCTGCTTAAATATACTCCCAATTATTTACTTTACTCATACAAGTTGTCGCAAAGAATTGAATTATTTGGGTTAACTATCAGTACAAATAGAGGGGACTGTTTGTGAACATGATGATCTTTCACATCATGAAATGACACGTCCACCAAAACAGAAACCTGGACTAAAAGCAGGGCCATATACTGGGCGAAAGAGCTCCCTGCCATCCCGAACCTCAAATCGCTCAGCAAGCCCTCTGGCCAAACAGCGACAGGGCATGGACAAGGGTGCAACAACGAACTCTAGCTTTCCCACTATCTCTCCTCTGCGATCACATTCAAGATCCATGGACACTTTTCCACCAATATCACCTCTTTCTTTGCCTAAGTGCGGAGGTGGCCCAATCATGCATCTAATCTCACCGGGGGATATACCTATAGAGGTAGAGGACACGTACTGTGAGCTTTCCCGATGTTCTTTGTGAAACGCTCACCTAATCAATGTAGTATCTCTGGACCCCGCAGTAGAACCGTCAACTCTCTGCCCATATTGTGATGAACGCCTGCCAGAGACACCCACTCTGCACCTTGTTACCCTCCTGGCCACTGCACATTCAAAATCATACACAAACTCACGCCCAACAAACCCCATGGGTCTTAAAGCACCACTCCCAACCTATATCTCCATCTGTCAGCGCCATCACTTTGAGAGTACCAAATTACCTGAAGCAATAAAGCGGGGGTGGCCAGTTGTCATTGACTTTGGCAAGGTCAAGAGTCGAGTTGAGAATATGAGGGATCGTTTAGAAGGGATCATGCTTGATGGTAAGGAAAGAGGTCTTCGGCATCAAAGTGGATACTGGAAAGACATGATGAAGGACGTGAAGGAGAATGGAAGTCGTGCTGCAGTGGCTGTTACTGGCCAATTTTCCAGTTTCGATAAGGCACAGCCGGGATAGTATGTCTCCACCACTATCTTGCTCAAGCTGGTGCACTGACATAGTCATTGCAGTTATGGGGAGATTGGTGCTATGATAATTCACCAGACTCTATACACCCTCTTTCCTCCATCCTCTGTCAACGCTGCTCTCGTCCTCCCACTCACACCAGCAGAGTTCATCCAACATATACTGGTACCCGAAGCCGCCATGGGACTAGTTCTAGAAGATTGCCATCTAGACTGGGCAAATGAGAGACACAGAGTGGTGGCCATGCGGACCTTGAGGGAGAGTGCAGCATACGGTGTTGCCATGTTCCCAGATGCTGATAGCAGTGGTGATGATTGGAGCATGAGCACTGGAGATGAGATTGCCAGGGCAAGGGCGCATGTGAGAAGGAAGGAATTGGCAGAGGAGGAGAGATTGGAAGATGAGTTCTGGGTTGAAAGCAAAGGCGCCAATGAAGGCAAAGGTGACAGTGTACTTTGAAGCTTCAAATCCAACGATAAGTAATATGTTAGTCAAGGGTAATACATGAGAACTTACCTGTACAAGACATGCATATGTGGGTACCAGTTGTACGCTGTGGTGGTGGGAGAAATATCTTGCTGCTAGTGCTGGTGGTTGTTTTGGCTAAGTCATTCCTGAGCGTTTCACCTTTTACGATTGGGTAACTCAGCAAGATGCGTAACTCAGAGAGTAAGCCACAAGTCCATAACATGCATGTCAAAGTTCATATTAAATGTGTATTGTAATTGTTAAGAAACATGATTAATCCAACGGTTGTATGGTGCTTCCTCTGCACCATCCCCTGCCCAAGAATCCATTGATCGGTCTGAGTGAAGAACCACAGTGCTTCTGATACCGTTAACGTGCAAGTTAAAGTGTGTTTCTCGCTGGGACTGGAAGACTATCATGTCTCCAGGGCGAGAATCAAACACCAATCCGGACTCATACAGGCAGAGCTGCCCCCCTTTGCAATCACCGATAGTGAATGTGGTGCACCACTTCTTGTCACCATGGTCTCTGTGGCCCTTTGTGCACGCACACAGATTAATGACCATGGATGTAAACGGGGCTCCTGCTGGTCGAGTGTTCATAGGAAGGAACTGACAATGAATATCAAGCTCCTTGTACGCCTCAGGAAGGTGATATTCAATCTGCACCATAGTTGGTTAGCAAAAAGACAGGGTGGGAAAAGAAAATAAAACATACATTAGCTCTAATAAACTCCAAAATGTCTTCCAATGCTGCAGCGACCAACTTGTAAAGACCTGGGTACTTGCGGATATCCACAGACTCTCTCGGCACCCGCTGAGAAAAGTTTGCGCGGAGGACACCCTCCCTGATAAGCTGGTCAGGGTGGATGCCAGCTGGAGCTTGTTCGCCCTAAGAAAGATAGTTGAGATAAGTGGTGGAAAATAATAGCAAAAGGAGAAACTTACGCTCTCAAAATATCTGTTATACCAAGTAAAATGGAAGGCCAAGAATTGAAACATATCGTCATTGACGGTGTCCACGGCAAACAGCTCTTTGCCAAAGATGCTTTGAAACTCTGCTAAGATAACAGCAAGTTTCTCCTTTAGCACGGTGGAAGCATGTGTTGACACCATAGCCAGGAGTTCATCAACCGCATCCCTGACCAGCAGTGTTTTCCTGTGGGGGTCAACTATCAGCGCCAGTGCAAATAAGGATATTAAAAAGGAAAACCTCACCCTGAAATAATGGAGGAGGGCACACCAATATATGGGTATTTCTTGGTGAAATCCCCACTACCTGGGGTCTCTGATGTCGTCCCTTGATTCACTTGCTCATTTAGCTGAATAAAAGGGCAGTTAGTACAAGCAAAGTGAAATGTGATAACCACGTACCAGCTGCTGCAAATGTTCCAGGCTGTCTGCCACCACACGATCTTCTGCCTTCTGTCGCTCCTCCTCTGTCCACCCATCCCTATTAGTGTTCTTAACCGGACAGGGTGTCACCTGTGACACCCATGGTGTCTTCACCGTAAAACTGTTCACCACAAAGGGGGAGCGCTCTTGGGTTGTCACAGGAGGGGCAGGACTTGAAGGAAGGTCTGCATTCCACACTGAAGACCGCTTAGGCAGGATGAAGTCGCTAAAAAAAAAAAAGGTAGGTAAGACAGAATCAAAAGTGCAGCAACAGAAAATATACTTCATCTTGACTTGACTGATAGCTGAGTCCGAAGCGGAAAAGTCACTTAGTTGGAGATAGATCCAGGAGGACTCAGACTCCAAACCAGGGGTGGATGACTCCGAAGGCAGCCAAAGTAAATGATTGATAAGGGATGTGGGTATCTGCTTTTGAAGGATCCGGATTCGAGGTATAAGGACATGGTTAATGATAGTAGACCAGCCAGAATCGTCTATCAAAACTGTGAGAAGGACGCTTAAGAACAGAAACATGACTAATCTGACCATTTGGGGGCTGGCGGAAAGCTTTCGCCATCGCTGAGATAGTATCCACTGTTGCATTTACAAATTGTTGGCGCAGACCCAGTGAAGCGATAATGAAGATTAGATAAATTGAAGCTAGGAAAGGACTCAGAGCACTGCCAAATGAGGAAATGAATTGACATACCACCCGAAGCCAAACACAGAAGACGGGAGCCTGAAGAATAATATGCCATGAAGGTTGTATAGCTGACGGAAATGTCATCTTGAGAAGCTCGCCAGATTTCTTTGGCATTGCGCTTATTCTTCAATTCCCTGCAAAAAAGGCATGAGTTATTTAGAATATAATAGTTTCAAATAAACGTACAAGTCGACGAGGATAGCCAGTTGCATAACCTTCAGCATGCTGTAGAAATTCAAGATACAAGTATCCTTCTTAATGCCCTCGATGTCATACAAAATCCGAGTGATGTCTGAGGAAGAGCTGGTACGAGGCGAAGGTTGAGGGCCATTGCACAGGACATTCACGTTGGCCCAAAGATCAGCCTCTCGTGAGGTTGTCGATATGTCCGTCAATAGAGACATTAGAGGGGCAGCATCTATCTTCAGGCGTGATGTGCGAACAACCTCCTTCCACTCTCCCTTTCCCGCTGCACCTTTCCCCTTGCCCTTTCCCTTTCCCTTGCCCTTCCCCTTCACCGCGTCTATGGTCTCCTCCGGCACATCCAACCCGCCATCCATCTCATCTGCCATCTGTCCTCGTACTTCACCACTCTCGCTCTCAAGCCCAACTCCAGGCGCGTACAGGTTATCATCTGATACACTGGGATCGGGTTCGGAGCCATCTGGGCCATGTATCATGGGTACCCCGCCAACCAGCTCCCTTGCAACAACTTCGCCAGCTCCGGGGACGCGGGCACCAGCCCGAGAACAGTCTGGTGTCCAGTTATGGCCCATCACCTGAATGGTGTCTAAACGGGCCTGGTCGCGAGCTTGAGCGGCCGCACGTCGAGCAGCACGCAGTGCTCGTTCGTCTGATACACGTCCCCCAGAATCTGGTTCATCTGATTCGTCCAACGCCGATCGCGTGCATTTCACGCCTCGTGGTCCGTTTCTGGGGGCCATGTCCTCCCGCACTTCATCTTCACCTTCGTCAAGGCCTGAGAGAGGGAGGTCGAGGTCAGAGGGAGGTAGTGGAGGGGACGAGGGAGGTAGCGGGGATGAGGGAGGTAAAATGTCGTCCAGGCCAATGTCATCGAGGCCAATGTCGTCGAGACCAATGTCGTCGAGACCAATGTCGTCAAGGCCAATGTTGGGCAAGTCCCCGTTCAAAGTGGCAGGAGAACTGGCTTGTGAGTTCTGAACAGCCGTAGACGACGACTCCCATGACACGCAGACGGGGCTAGACGGGGCAGGAGTAATCAACTCCATTACAGCCAGTTTTGCTGCGGTTGTCAACGCGCCAAATAGGTATTGCACGTCACTGTCCAAAGTGAGATCAGACTCTGAGAAAACAGAGGTAAGTCTGCGAGCAAGACGGAGCAAAATGGTGTTGGGAATGGGGATGTTCTGCATAACTGTAGCGGGATACCCGTGGCCACAAGCGCGAATCTGGCAGCCAGATTCACGCTTCGTAATTTCCACGTGAGTCATTTGTCTCTCCTCGTCCTCCTCATCCTCATACTACGCACACGCGTTCTCGTACGTTCGCCCTCATTCGCCCACGCACACTTTCCCCTACACCCGCGTCGTCTTCCCGCCCCCGCGTGCCCTGGACTTGCCCTCTCTCTCCCGCGCTCGTTACTATGGCACCCCCTGCAGTCCCGCGCACCCTAGTCACGACCACAAGCTCGTGCACGCCCACTCAGCGGCCATGCGCGTGCATACCGCCTCCAATGTGCGCAAGTCCGCGCGCACATACCGCCTTGAACGCGCGTGTCTGTGCGCGCATACCTCCCTGAGCGCGCGCGTCTGCACGCGCATACCACCTCAAACGCGCACCAAACGCGCACGTCTACGCCCATGACGCTGGTGAGGGGAGGACATGGAAAGGGTGGAGATGGAAGGAAGATGGGTTAGAAAACGGGAGGGAGGAGAGGCAATCATAGTACGCACCTTGCAGCCCCCCGCGCCCTAACGAACTCACGCATACCCACTCAGCGGCTATGTGCGTACAAACCACCTCGAACGTGCACGCAAGTCTACGCGCACACATCCACAACACGCAGCTCGCACTCGCGCTCACCGCATCCGCGCATCGTGCCAGCTCACTCGCACTCGCGCTTCCCGTTCCAAACGCGCGTTCCAAACACGCGCTCCCAGGTCCCCATCACATCCGTGCGCGCGCAAGTCCGCGCTCCCATGGCCCCAGCCAGCGCCCGTCTCGCCCTTGGGCCCCTCCGTGTCGGTCCAGTATGCCCCGCGCTTGACCTGCGCGCCCTCGACCTCGCGCGTGAGCATCACGATGACGTGCACGTTCCGCTCCCAGAACAGCCTACACAGCACGGGCTTGTCAGCACGGAATGACGGGGTGGCGTAGGGGGAGGGCAAGGGGATGGGGGCACTCACGTCCAGAAATCATCAAACGTCGCAGGCAGCGGGCCCTGCGTCGTGATGTAGCGCCGCGAGGCACATACGACGCGTTCACAGTCGTCCTGCGCGCTATCGCTCCCACTCCGCCCTTGCCGGGGAACTCGTCCTTCCCGCCCCTGCCCTCGCGCCGGCTCCCCATGCTCCCCATGCCCGGCTCCGACCCCGCGCCCGCCGTCTCGCTCTCCGGTCCTGCGCGTTATCGCTCCCGCTCCCGCCCTCGCCCGGGAGCTCGTCCTTCCCGCCCCTGCCCTCGCGCCGGTCCGACCCCGCGCCCACCGTCTCGCTCTCCGTGGTGTTCGCGTTCGTGTTCGTGTTTGTGGCGGTGTTGGCGGCGGGGGTAATCGGGTCGTCATCGTGGCGACCATCCAACGAGACCCACTATGCGCAGTGGATCGCGCCATTGCGGGGCAGGACGTGGCCTCTGCGCCAAAGACCGAGACGTCCGCTGCTACGGGATGACGACGATCCAGGACGCTGCCGATGAAGGAGTCCGTGGATACGGATGTCCCTGCCCTTGCCCTTGCACCATCCATAACGCGCACCTTTGAGCTGCACAACCCTGCAGTGTCGACTGGTCAGATAGGAACATGACGGGTGAAGCGCGGGACTGTCAGGAGCTCGTGGGTAGATGGCGCTGCCAGTGCAGTCTCATCTGCATTAGTCGCCTCGCCACACTCCTATTCGCACCGAGCACGCCGCCACGCCATTGGTTCCCCCGCCTTACTCGCGTAGTGATAAATGACCTACCTGAATGTAAATAGCCCATAAATACTTTTAAAGTTGATTTATGAAGTTGAACAATGATCACGAACAAAATATAACACTACGGGAAATTTGAGGCAGAGAGGAAAGTGAAGGATATAGAAAAGCGCAGGAAGACATTGAGATATACAGTAGCATACATTGAATGTTTCTTTGAATGTAAATCAAATGTAAATTTATCTGTAAATCTGTGGCATGTATGTAGTGTAGACGCACCTAACCCTTGCATAACATGGGGTAGATTTAAGACAGCTAGGGACATGTGCGGTTCACCCCAGATATTGGTGTGAATATTGTGCAAGGCCGTCAAGTGCCAAATCACAACATTCCCAGCGGGTGGGAATTTAACAGGTCCTATGAATGTTCTAATCATCGTGTTTGATTTACCTAGAGTTCTTTACACACGTGGTATGGATTTCTGATTCACAGTTTAATTGACGGTGGGATAATCACTACTAATGTCTACTACAATCAAACTACAATCTTTGTTTTCTCGACATGCGATTCCGAGACTTGGTTTCCCCTCTGGCAATCCTCGCAGCACGCACAGCCCCCAGTAACTTTGTGAACTTGTGCTTCAAATCTGGATACCTGCTTTCAAACACATCGTAATCTCCTTTGCATTGGTATTTCCACTCCTCGTAGATCTGGCAGATATTACTGAACTTCACAGCTTCACTGTGATACTCAGATGCCTCCCAGAGTGCTTGCCATGACTGGAGAGGAACCATGAGGCCAAGTGACATGTCACCATCTTCCCAGTAGGTAATCACGTCATGCAGGGTATTGCATTTGGGGATTCTGCTTGGGCGTGTAGGGCCTGAAGGCTGGGTTTGTGTGGTGGCCATTGCGGAAGATTTAGATGGAGAGCCTTTGTGAGGTGATGTTTGTGGGGTGGGATAGATGGACGCGGCCGTAGGGGATAATGGGGGTGATGGTGATGGTGATGGTGAAGGCGAAGGTGAACGAGGGTGTGAATAATAGGATTTTGAGACCCGACTTTTGGATGGAGTGCATGGGGGGGAGCTGGTGTGCTCTAGATAGATCACTCATCAAAACCAATGTCAACTAGCAGATACGGATAAAGACTCACCAATAACAAGATCCCGTACTTGCTGCAACAGCTTAGCCTGGAAGGTTTCTAAGTCAAGCTTGGTGAGCCCCGTGAGCCCCGTAGACGTCTCTGTTTCCCCCATAAAGGTCTCATGCCTATCCACAGCTCTGTCCTGCATCATAATGTCGCTAAACCCTTCTTCGTAGGACATTAACTCGTCCAGTAGGTACCGCATGATAGTCCCAACCTATTAGTAGTAATGTCAGTGAAGAGCTGAGCTCCCAAATAAAGAAGGTCACTCACGTTCTCACTTGATGACCATCCTCCCCACCATTTAACCGCCTTCAAACTCCACTTTCGTTTAGCCCACATAAACCGATATTGTGCTCCCCCTCTGCGGAAGCAATGAGTAGTAAACCGCCCTTGTCTACCAGCAAGTATGCCGGACCCATCTATAATAGTCTCCATCAGATTCTCAAAGGCGGACCGGCTGATAGCCTCTCCATATTTGAGCTGTCCCGTAGAGGCAATTGCGGGAAAGACGTAATCACTAGGCTCTAGAGGCCTCTGCATTTGAGATTCAAGATAGTGTAGCCATCACCCCATGTGATAGCAACAATCAACGTGGGGAGACTCAGGATCAGGAGGGATCATATAGGTCTGCCCTGAACAAGATAAGAGGTGAGAAACCACCTATTACAGTCTACGAGAGAGGCCACATACCTTTAGTGAGGTCTTTGTTGGTTTTCCTCAAGACCAAACGGAACTCAGTGTACGCACACCCAGCTGCCGTGACTAGGTTGGTTCGGATATGCTGAGCCTGAAGGTTGACGAGCTCCTCATTACTATTTGAGAAAACATGAGTCAGAGATTGAAAGAATAGTGTGATATGCCTACCGTGCCCATAATGCAAAAGCTGTAGTCGCAAATGCTTTGAAGTATAGGCGTTTCATCTCAGATGTTTCCTCTGTGCATTCAGGTGAATCCAGCCAGCTCATGACAACTGCCAGGTCAGATGGGAGCATGGGTAGAGCCTGTGTTGATATATCTGTGCGGCGACTGCGATTCTTGAGGGATTCATAATAAACACTGTATTTTGCCTCAAATACGGGATTGCCTTCCCAGCAGTTCTGAAAGGGATTGAAGCGCCAATAATCCCCCTGGCATCCATGGACTCTGTAGCCAGGAGTATCAGTAATGCAGTTTAAAAGTTTACACGCAGTCCTTACCGCTCAAAGTAGGACTTGAATGATGACCGTATGCCCTCTGCCGTAGCAAATTTCTTCTCTTCGTGGTCACATTTGAATGCAGTGAGCATCCTGAGGGCAGTAGGAGTGTGCTCCCCTATAGTATCAAACACATTTGCCAACTCTGGCACCCCTGCACCATCTCCCTGAAATCCCCCCTCCAGCGTCTCCCTGCCCTCCTCAGCCCAGGTAGCCAGCCATTTCTTCCCTGCCTTCACATATGCCGCATAAGTCTTGGTCGTATTTTTAGAACGATACCACTGTTCTGCAGTAAGACAACTGCTGCTGTCCAAAGATGCTGCAGTGGGACGTGGGGTTTCGGTGGTGCCTAAAGCCTGTTTTTTTGGTGACCGTGAAGTCCCTGTGCGAGGCTTTCTGGGTGTAGAAGGAAATTCAGAGCGTGCCATGTTGCCTAAGAGTCAAAGTGTGAAGCACAGCTCAAGAGTCAAAATGTGAAGCGTAGTTAGCAGCCGGTGATCAAGGCCCAGAATGCATTCAAAGTGACCACAGTGAAACTGAGTTGTGAACTTTAAGCATGGACAGCTGAGCTGAGAGTTTGCGACAGTTCAAGTAATACGCAGGCAGATGTGTAGAATTGACAGATAAGATTGAACACTAAATCTAGCAGTACAACTACTTGCGCCGGTTTTGTAAATTTGGGTTTGTTATGGCCTACTTAATGTGGCCTAATGTGGCCCTGGGCAATGTTGCCAATCTGTGACACGTGACCTGTGGCGCTCTACAAACAGCGAAATTCATTGACCCCGAGACAACCTCGAACATTTTAAATTCCACTACTTGCATTCTTCCAGAGATCCTCAAAATTTCAAGCTACAAACTTAGGTGTGTACTCAAAGCAACATGTGAAAGTTAATCGGGGTCTGATACATTCGTGATTGTGTCATGAACGGCGAGACACGAAGCTATCCCACATTGCTCCATTGATGCATTGCATGGGCCATATCCCAAGCTCAATTCCCGCCCACCCATAACAGTACAAAAATAGTGTATGTATTGGTATCTAATAAACATATTTGTCCCCTAATGTAGCTCTAAAACATAAATAAATTTGGATATGATCCAAATACCGTGTGGTGTTCAAATCAGGAAACATGTGAGTGTGCTACTGAGCATGTGGTAGCATTTAATAGCAGTGGTAGATTGGTAGGACACCCCCCTATATGATAGACTCAGTAGGACAGCACCAATGCTACATAGTTCTCGGTACCATAGTGTCAATTCTAAGTAGTACCAAGTAGCATCACATATCACCCTGCATGGCTATGTAGACCTATTGCAGGGCAATATAATTTTGCTACGGAGAGCAAGGTAGGGTGTGATAGCAGCTAGTAGCCAGTCATAAACTGCAGCTTGCACTCGGAGCACGGTTTTGGTAGCCAATTTATTGCATTTAGTGGGATCATAATATGAATTGGGTTTGAATGATAATGGCATAGCACAAATGGAACTACAATTCCTGTGACACATTTGATGTATCACTGTGCTCTGCATCAATGTCAATAGTACGGCCCACCAGCGCCATCTGTGCCTGCTGCTTCTCCTTCATTTGACATGCCTTTAACAACTGTGACACTCACTACTGGTTATAAAAGATGATGAGCACAAGAGCATATTAAATAACAATGAGGAAAGCAAACCATACATGGCATGACAGTACCATCTTTCTTGCAGCATGTGACACCGGGTTCCAAGCCAGCCCACTCTTTGACCCTCTTGAGATAAGCACTGTAGAGCTCGTTGACTGAGGTTTCAGAGAACTGCTGTTGAGTAGCAATGGCACTGTCATTCTTGTATTGCTGTATATGAAATGCCATCTAGGAACATCATTAGTGTAGGTAGACCGGACCGAAGGAAGCATTACTCACTGAAGTTATGATGAGAGCCAGAGTGGGCAAGGATTGAAATGATCTGCATAAGCTATGCCGAGGCTCTGCTGGAATTTCGCAAAGAAGAGGTTGTTGAAAATATCAAATATGATGGCATTCTCAGCAAATCCACCAGCTTTGTTAAATGGCAACTACAAAAATTCCTCATTATTTGAGCAGAAAACGGGACTGTCTGACTCACCCACTGGCAGAAACAGTTGTTCTCAAGCAGATCTTCAGCCTTCTTCTTGTTCCTCGCAATACCCACTTTACTCCCTGGCCAAGGTATGAAACTGAACTTGGAATCCCCTCTGATTTGATTAGTGGCTCGAATGGCTCCGCAGATGTGTGAGCCTTGAGCTTTAATCTGTGAGCATACTGTGTTGATTATCAGACTTGGACCAGAAAAGGTATTGTACTCACAACACCTAAGATTCTGTCTGTCACTCAGTACTCAACTCTGAATGTCTTGCAGGCCTCAACAAAAAACTCTCGGGCCCTGGTCAGTTGAGTATTGTGGTCTGGGAATGCTTCTTCTGTAACAATGAATACTTTGTACCAGTCACATACTTCAAGGATGATTCTTTTGGCGTCATCACAGTACTGTACTATTTTGATCAATTTGCAAGTCACAGGTCACAGGGACCTCTTACAAAAAAGAAAATCAGTTGTGGTCACAGGTCACAGCTGATTTTACCGAAATTTACAAATAAGTCACAGAAAAACCGCAAAATCACTCAAAATCACTCAAAATCACTTAAAATCACCCCAGAGTGTGTCAGAGTGATTTCAAACACACAACATCCCAAAGTGATGTACACAACATGTGGAAGCCCAGAATCACAAATCAAGTCAAAAAAAAGCTTGCAACAAATGTGGAAATCTTTGTCAGTGTGACATTGGGGAAGTTGAAGTCAAGGGACTTGAGGATTGTTGTGGTTGGGCTAGGCAGCATCAGCTTTCTGCAGAGAATTCAGAGATATGAAAGGCAGAATGAAAGGAATCCATAGTTGCAGTAGAGGTTTGGATTGTGGCGGTGATGTGGTTCAAATTGTGAGGCGGGGTCATGCCAAATTTTCGATTTTGGCACCACCTCCAAGTCACATGTAAGTATTGCTCTCCAAGTCGCAGGTCTGATCTCCCAGCTGAAGTTACTCTAACATGGTGTATTCTAAATCCCTTTCCACTATCAAATATAAGTAAATGGTAGGTTTGGGAATGCAATGAGTATTTGGACTTAACAGGCGAAATTTACTGGGTTCTTACAAAAATCAGCTGTGGTCACAGGCTCCAGCCTAATCTTATGAATCTTATGAATCTACCAAACAGGTCACGGTCACAAGGGCCTTATAAATCGATCAAAATAGTACAGTAGTCGGAAGCACAAGGTTTACTCCTGTTGGTGTGACTCTGTTCTTCCATTCAGCAACTCGAGAATGCCGTGGCTGGGAATTCCCGGCAGTCTGACTAGGAGAAAGTCTATTGGAGATGTTAGGCACAGATGGTGCACATGAAGTGGGCAAGGGAGGTTAGTAGTAATGAGGGGGAGATGGTGTACTTGTAGTGCCAGTTGTTGGGTCACCAAAGTCATTGTAATGAGATGGAGATGGTGTACTTGTAGTGCTAGTTTTTAGGTGGCCAAAGTCATCATAATGAGGGGCGAGTGATGTACTTGTAGTGCCGGTTTTGGGTGGCCAAAGCCGCTGTATCTGTCTTCGCTGTTGTTGTTGTTGTTGTCATGCTGTGGAGCACAAGAGCGTTTACATTAGATAGGTTGATTTTCAGAGTCGGACATGGTGGTGGAGCGAGGTAAGGATTTGTAGCAAAAGGGAGGAAAATAGTCCACAGTAAGGTTCCGTCAGGTGCTGATTTCTGGCTGAGGTTGCTCCACCTAGAATGAATCATAAAATTGTCATGTATTGCCTCACAGGGACACAACTTACCAGGTGCCTATTTCTGGCTGGGATCACTCCACCTATAATACAATGAATCATAAAATCATCATGTATTGCCTCACAGGAACAGGCGACTTACATTTGCCGGACTACTGCCATTTACTATTATGTAGTATGTTTGATGCTGCACTGCATGTAAAGCAAGAATCTTATCAAATATCCAGCAGCTGTACAACTAGTACTGCAAAGAATCTGTCACTTTGCACCAATATGGCTCAGACACCCTGCAGCTGATACTGTGGAAAGCATTTACTGACCACAAAAGGCCTACACATTCATATAGCCCATAAAACAAGCTGCCAGATGAGCGGAAAGTGTGTCCTCTCTAGCCAAAATCAAAAATCAGGAGAGGATGCAGGCTCTAGGGCACCGCCAGTGGGAGCCATCAAAATGGATTCAGAAGACTTACATGAGCCATTGGCTGAGGCCACTGAGCCATCCATCAATTATGCTAAAATTGTCAGGCGAGGAAATGGGTTGAGGCGTACCAAAGATCTGCAGGGGCCACCAAGGGGCAAGGGCAGAACCACTTCTCTAAATTACGCAAGGAGCAAGCAAAGAATGGAGAGAATCTCTGGGGACCCTTTGGGAGCCAAGAAAAATGGGAGCTTGCCCAGTGGCTGCTTCAGAATGTCGGGAATAATGCCACCGACAAATTCTTGAAGCTCTCAATCATAAGTTCAGGATCTCCCATATGTGGTAACTATTATGAGCTTACCATGGCAGATCTCGAACAAGACAGACCCTTCCTTCAAAAATGATTGATCACTCTACCAGAAAATCAACCCTCCCTCTAGGCTCCGAGTGGGTTTGCGAGACTTTGAAGTCAAGGGTGACCAGAAAGATAGGCAGGGAAAGCCACAGTGCAAGACACTGCAGCTGTGGAGGCATGACCCGCTTGAGGGCATCAGAGAGCTGGTGGGAAGTAAGGCATTTCAAGGAAAGATGCACTTCAAGCTGGAGAGGGTTTACGAAGATGAGGAAGGGAAATCTCGCATTTTTGATGAGATGTGGATGGGAGAATGGCAGTGGGATACACTGGTATGTTGCAAACATTTACTGGTTATTTACTGATCAAATTTCTCATAATCATTTGGTCCACCCTGGTGGGACAAACTTGAGAATGGAGCGACAGTTATTGCTGTTATCATTGGTTCAGATAAGACCCAGCTATCAATATTTTCCAGTGACAAGCAGGCCCACCCAGTTTATTTGACTATCAGAAATATCAACAAGTCTACATATCAGAAGCCATCAGAGCGAGCTACAGTCTTACTGGGCCATATACCAATCACAAAACTTGAATCAGTTCACAGGTGAAGCGTTCACAGGCTGGCTACCAGATTTTTCATAACTGTATGGTGAAGCTACTGGCACCTCTGCAGGTGGCTGGCAGAAATGGTGATATAATTCTGGGGGTATCTATCAGCCCGAACATCACACATACCTCAATCATGTTGATACACACTTCCACTTCATTACATTACATCATATTCTAGATCTTGCCTATATAATTAGCTACCTACAATACCATTTCATTCACTTGTTTGAGCCCATCCAGCCCCATTGTGCTCTCCCCCGTCCTGGAGGCTCCAAACAATCAGCATAGATGCCCCAAAATCTATCAAATGGCATCAACATACTATGTGCTGACCAATTTATTCATTGAGTCTTCCCAATCCTGGCTGCTTACATTGCCGATTACCCTGAGCACTGCCTCGTATCCTGAACCCGTGAGAGCAGATGCCCACATTGTGTTGCTGGTTATCACAGACTCAGAGAGCCTGTCAGATCTGTTTGGCGGAATCAATCTTCTACACTTGACGCCATGTCAGATAGGGCTCAAGGTATCAGCAGCACAGAGTACACAACTCAAGGGCTGCACTCCGTCAAACCATTCTGGAAACACCTTCCCCACTGTGACATCTTCTCCTGTTTCACTCCTGGCATCCTTCACCAACTCCATAAAGTGGTCTTCAAAGACCATCTTGTTGCCTGGGCCACCAGGTGTGTCGGTGGTGGACCCGATGAGATTGATCAGCAATTTCGCACAATGCCTCCTGGCAATGGCCTGCACCATTTCCAGAAAGGGATTTCATTAGTCTCTCAATGGACAGGCACAGAGTATAAAAATATGGAGAAGGAGGCCAGACTCATTCATGCTGTCCATGCAGCACTGGATCTCATAAACTATGCTCACTTTGAACATCACACTACAGATTCTCTGTGGCGCCTCAATGCTGCCTGGGTTGCCTTCCATCAGAACAGTTAGCACTTTATAGACAAGAAGATTCACACTGATTTACTTGGTGCAGGCCTGCCTCGACCCCATCAACCAGCAAAATGTGGGGGATAGCCCCAAACTTACAAAGGGGTGCGCAACCCTACTACCATCCTGCAGAGTTTTGGGTGAATTGTGCGGGCAGGCTCTGGCAGATGTTGTAAGTCAACAGTTGTGAAGCAGATGAAGCTTATTCATCAGGATGGCTTCACCCATGATGAGCTGATGGCCTATCACATGATAATATTCTGCAACCTAGTTGGCTCAGCATAGGCCATCATCTCAGCCATGGACAATATGGGAGTTGACTGTGAGACTCTTTCAAGCCAGGTACATTCCTTCCCCCGGTCCGCCACTTGCATACTGACCCATGTAGGCCAACTGCCCCAGTGCCTTACTACATACCTCACGAGTTTCTCGTACGGCCGGTGGTGCGAAATGCCCGATAATCTCGTGTCAGATATGCTCGGCTCCGCAAGCGATAACATCGTCCGGGCTACGATGTATTTACGGTGTAGCTACGTAGCAGGCATATTTTTACGAGATGTGAGGCTATCGGGAGAGTTCCTTTCGAGTTTTTCATTGGGGCTACAAGCCGTGGATAAATCGGGAGAGCTCCTTTCATATTTATCATGATAGCTACAGCATGATAGTCCAGGTGAGCTACAACATAGATATCAATAGGGCTAGACTGCATAAATTCACTGTATGAGCTGTGTGCAATATTATCGTGTGAGCTGTGTGGGATAATCTTGGGATAGCTGTGTGGGATAATCTTGGGATAGCTGTGTGCGATAATATTGTGTGAGCTGTGTGCGATAATATTAGGATAGCTGCGGGCGGTAATATCAGGATAGCTGAGGGCGATAATATTGAGGTGGCTGCGGGCAATAATATTGGGATGGTTGCGGGCGGTAATATTGAGATGGCTGCAGGCGATAATATTGGGATGGCTGTATACAATAATATGTGTGAGCTACATATGAGTTCGATATAGTGAATCCGGTGGGGCTTCGGGATGCTAGAACCGACCTCAGGAGGTATTGGTCTAGTTGGGTCTCACATGGAAGCCTTTTTTCAGGCGAATTCAAATCTGGTCGCCGATTGCCGTGGAAGTCACTGGATCACAACATATTGGCAATAGATCAACTATGTGAGAAACCACTGATAGGCTTATATCTCTGGCAACAATGGGTAGATAAGGTTGAAACACAGCTCATGTTGCAGCTATAACTGGGCCCTACCCAGATCAAAAGAGCCTTTATGTTTCCCACCATGATAGCACATGATCGAAGAATGCCACGGGTTTCATACTAGTAACGGCAACCCGTGGCATCCTATTTACAGACCATGCACAATACTCTCAGATGCCATTTTCCCATACTATAGCTGCATGCTGACAAAGGATACCTGATGGACTTTGCCCAGTAGTGAGTATTTCCCGTGGCCTATGTGTGGGCGGATGGAGCACATAGCTAACTGGTTACCCAGCTTCTTTGAGAATGCAGTGCACATTGGCCAGCCAGGGTATGTCCCCAACGAGAACAATGTTTTGAGAGTACACCAAGTGAGCATGGGAATCACAGAGATGTGATTAAACATGGGCCTACTGCCATGTGTGCTCCCTTCATTCCAACTGCAATCTGATGCTAACATATGTACATACAGCATACATATGTTCGATGTCAGGGGCCAATGTTATGATATGAGATGCAGAGGTTCAGATTCACGTTATTTTGGCCAAAATATTGTTCGTTCTGCTGGCCGTTTGCACAACGAAAGCGGCCGGGCATGCGAACTCGGCCAAGTGTTTGATCAGCCAGTTAGGGGCTATTCCACATCAGACAATCTTATATCTTACTGGAAAATTTCTCATTCTTTAGATTTATTCTCTTTGTTACTAGGTATGCAGTATGTTTTCCGTTTCTTATGTTCACAATATAACTTTGTTACTAGGTATGCAGTATGTTTTCCGTTTCTTATGTTCACAATATAACTTTGTTACTAGACTACTTTCGTCACTGCATTGCAGATCACTGGCAGGGTCTTACAGCCAATGGCCGCAGCGGAAAAAGTGGACCCCCTGCTTCCACGACATTATAAGCATATTTTTTTGCACCACACTCGGCAAGTACAACCAAATGCTCCTTGAGGAGGGGAAGACAAACCAGATGGCAGAGAGTCTTGTGCTCTTTGAGAGAGTGTCATCAACTCATGGTGGTTCTCAAAGACTTCCATCATCTTGTTCTTGAACAAGGCCAACATTTTTAGGGCCATTCTCAAGGTATATTGGCCTTTACCCCTTGTTCTTGTGTACTTTCCCAAGTGCATGGGCAACCCAGACATCAACAAGGCCGCTGGGTACATCCTCCTGCTCTTCATGCAGGAAAACCACACACAGCTGAGTGCGTACCCACACTTGATGCAGGCAACAAACATGACAAAAATTTGGCAGGTGTTTGCCACAGTTAAGGAAACCATTCTCCAGAACACACTCAAGGGCTCGGGTATCTTATAGGACATTTTCTTCTTCTATCATGTTTCCTTCTTCTGTCGTGTTTGCTGGCCATGAGTGGGCACTGATGGCGCGCATAGTTCTTATGGCTCTCCACCAACTCCCATTATCCCATTATATATAGCCAATAATTTCCATGCCTCTTGCACCTGCTACATCACATCTCCACCACACACATCATGTATTCTACCTCCTCAACCTCTCTCCCTCCTTTCTCTATCTGGTTGTGACAATCACAATATCTACCACACATCAGCTGTGATTTCACAATGCATTAAAATTGTACAAACAGTGATAGATATGAATATTTCATGGTAATTATCTATGACAAGAAATTAACTGCCATGTGTACTCCATACTACTGTGCAGCATTGAAATCATCCACGACTCCATTGACACCTACCACTTGGCCAGCTCTGGTGATGAGAGATATTGAACATCAACAGTATATAATAACAAGGTGAAACTTACATTGCATAGAGGTGAACCCCTCACACCACATCACCGCTGTCGCACCCGCAGCTGCAGCGAGCCACTTGCACACACCCCACATTGTAAGGGTTTATTGTGACACTCGTCCAACTCAACCCGCAATTGCGCAAATGTCACCGCACCAGCACATGGCATAGAGCTGGACTAACACGGGCATAGCTGATTGACAATGGGTAGATCCAGGTGTGAACGATGAGCCTTGATGTAAGTACACCGTGCGGACACTGGTAGTGCATGAGGCTGAAGGTGGTGGGAGGGTTGTTGAGGATTCTCATCATGATCTTAAGGGAAAGGTGAAGTAGGCGAGAAGGGTGGGTGGCCAAAGATAAGAGAAAGGAGGCTGATCCAGATGTGGCGTGAGAATTTGGACTTAGCCTGAGTCTGTTCTCTTCTTCCAGCCTCCTCATACTCATACTCACACACCAATCTTGCTCTCAAATCTCTCATTTCTTCAACCTCAAAGATGCATGATGTGCTTAGGGTATTATTAGAGATTTTATAGTGTGCAAAGCATCAGATTATGGCATAGTATTTTAGCTGCACAGTCTCATTACTACAGCACCCTCACTGCTATGGACCAGGTGATGGATGTGGTGCCGAAGTGGAAGACAGTTGTGCCACGTGATGGATGGACAGCAGGAAGGAAAGCAGGTATAATACTGTGATCTCATGCACAATGTTTATGAGCAACTCCTGACAGAAGAGGCTGGTCAATGTGTGGGGGCACCCTGGGCTGAAAGCAGCGACACATGTCATAAGGCCAGGTGGTTGGAGAGGGCTGGATTGCTGGGCACACAATGATGAGGACACCGCTGCGGTCCTGCAGCAGGACGGTGAGCATTGTGTCCGCCACACATGTGTGCTGGCAGAATCATTGCCGCACATTTGTGCTGGCCATGTATGATGGGCACCAGCTGTTGAAATAGCATGGGTAAATCACAAACTCTACAACAGCATCTATAAAAGGCTCCTTGGAAAACAAAGGCTATCATTTCTCCTTGGCTTGATCAGTGCAACATTACAGCGAAGATTGGCCATGGTGATAGATGTTGACTTGGTCAGCAAAGCCCTTTGCAGTGATGTCAATTTTTAGTTCATCACAGGACAAGAGCTACACTTCCACATGCTGGTCAAACAGATATTTTCTCAGGGAACTCATCTGTTATGAGGTAACATGTGTAATCTTCTTGTGCTGATAAGTGGAGGTGGTGTCTTAGAACATTGAGAGAGGGATCGACTGTTGTTGTTGTGGGTGAACATAAGTCTGAAGACAAAGGTAACATTTGGAAATGTAAGGGTAAGAGATAACTATACCTGAAGACAAAGAGGATATTGTCTGAACCGGCAACTCTAAGGAAAATATATTTTACCACCATACTGCGGAGGAGGTGTCAGCTCCAGGATGATGATTAGGTGGGGGCTGGTCATACTGGAGGGGGGGCTTGAAGATATGGAGGCTGGTTTGGGGGCTAAAATAATGTTAGTTGGCCCATCAATTTGTAAACAATAAAGATTTACTAGGGATTTGCCGAGGGTGTCGTGTACATTAGTCATGGCACCAGCATGCAGCTCGGTGCCAGCCTTGCGGCCCTTCAAGAAATTGGGTGCAAGGTGGATTGTTTAAATGGTATAATTGGAAAGTGTGTGCAAGGTGACAAGACAATATACCTGGTCCCATGCAGCTGGTGAATTGAGACAATGCTCGGGTACTGGAAGAGATAGCACCTGACACGGATGAGCTGGATCCGGATCTCGAAGACGCAATGGTGACAGACACAGCGGCACCAACAAAAGCTCAGCAGCGTGCAATGGATGTCACCGCTGCGGGTGGTGTCAAAGCAGTGAGCATTGCTGGCGTGATACTAAATCACAAGGACAATAAAAAAGGACAACAAGACATGTACCACATGTACTTTCATTGTGTCCTAGGGTGTCCTTGCAACTTTCCGGACACAAGCAGTATCCGGTATCATTGCTTCGCCGCTGGGGCAGCAGAGCTCATCGCATACACACTGGAATACATTGAGTTCATGTGGGTGATCAAAATGTCGAAAGCGAAACCAGGATTCAATCATATGGAGGCAAACCTATGGGCTGCTGTGCTCACATTGTATTTGAATACAATCAGCACGCATACACACAATTTATCCGCAGGCCTG
This sequence comes from Athelia psychrophila, assembly GCA_001630335.1. Classification (NCBI taxonomy): domain Eukaryota; kingdom Fungi; phylum Basidiomycota; class Agaricomycetes; order Atheliales; family Atheliaceae; genus Athelia; species Athelia psychrophila. The sequence goes on from KV417703.1 coordinate 28,222, forward strand.
GGACAGAGTCGGTCCATATGCTAGACCTCGGGCCATACCACACAGACCACAAGACACACATTAAGAAACTGATTGCTGATCCCAATCTTGTAATCAGTCCGAAAGCTACCAGCTCTCATGCTACTCTTGATGGAGAGCCTTGGCACCACCCAGATGCAATCAGTACAATTCATGCACAGCGAGATGACTTGCCATACTTGCACAAGCTCTTTGTAGCCTTTATGGAAGAGGCCCTGGTGACCTGGGAACAGTTTACATCAGAATTTGAATACAGAGGATTCATTGACTCTACAACCCAAGAAGAGAAGGACTTAGCATGGCTCCCCACAACAAATGACAACAACGAGGGACGCTTGGGCTCCTGGTGGCTGTATGCTCGCACCAATCCGAGCTCCACAATCGAGCAATATAACAACATTGCAATGTACACCAAGAATGATGCACAAGAATTCATGAACACCAATTTCGAACCCGAGGATCACTGTTATGTCATGAGGTCACACATAGAGGATGTGAGTGGTGTGACAGCAACACAACAAGCAGAGCATGTTAAATACATTTGTGTCATGAGTTGCCCTCCACCACGTGCCACCATTTCCTTATTCATTTCTATTCATTCTATTTCCTTCGCATTCCATGGTCTTCTGGATCATTCCACAAGAGTCTAGACCATGACATCATTCATCCAGTGCGCTCTAGACTTGCTCTAGACCGTTATATCATTCATATTACCTAATTTTGGACTATTTTGGACTCAAGGACTATTATTAGCACCCGCTTCATCATGCTCACTCAGCGGGCTCCACTTAGCTCCACATTGCGCAGCATGCTTACTGATAGTATTACAAAGATTCCCTTAGTATAGGTTTTATCTCTCACAGACTTACCAATCTGCAGTAGTGCACAGCATTAGACTTAGTAATGCACAGCATAGCTAATAGTATATAGTTAGCACCATTTGTACGAGGGAGCTTCTCTAAGCTTTTCCTCTCTGTCTTACAAGAATCATATTCCTTGTCCAACAATCCTCTTTTCTGAGTGACTCAACCGCATCATCAGTTGGTGGTTGGATATATTAACGTTGCAAGGGTCTATTGGGGGTGAAGATATGATAAGTCCCTTCGAGTTGATTGATAGGAGAAGCTAGCCCTATTCTTTCACTTGTGACAATTTGGGACGAGGCTGAAACCAACACAGCTAAAGTGGTTGTAAAAGTCACCAAGACCGTCGAGACTGCAGCTAGGATTGTGGCAATCATTATAGTCACAGACAGGGTCCAGCTCGGACATATGAACTGCACCCTTCTTGATGAACAGCTTGAGGCCCACAGGAGTAGAGACAGCAAGGTCCTGATCAAAGCCCGAGTCAAGTACAAGTTGGACAAACTCCCGGCATTGTTAGCTGCATTAGATAGGTATGAGAGTCGTGCAATAGATAGTCAATTAGTCCTCAGTAGTTCTGAATAGAATCTAAATAGCAAGAAAGGACTTTTGCGGAGATTGTGGGAAAGAAACACTTGATGCATGTGGCAGCATGGAGCAATCTGTGACAGCTTCATGTCTCGTGTTTATGACAGGATCACAAATATATTAGACCCTGGTAAATTTTCACATGTTGCTTTGAGTATATAACAAAGTTTGTAGCTTGAAATTTTGAGGATCTCTGGAGGAATGCAAGTGCTGGAATTTAAAATGTTCGAGGTTAGCTCACATTCAACGGATTTTGACATTAGTAGAGTACCACAGGTCACGTGGTGTCACAGATTGACAACTGATGTTGCCCAGGGTGTCATGAGTTGCCCCTATCTACCTGTCACATGGCCTACACATTCCATCCGATTCCATATCATTCCACATCCTTCCATGCTATTCCATCATATTCTATTCCATCACGGGTTTACATTACTCCACACTCATCAACACGACCTTCACGCGCCGCACATCTATTCTCGCGTCGTCCACCATCAACAGATCTTTACATACACATCTGGGACTCCCCGGGCCCCTTAGCATCATATATACTTACCCTTAGGGCCCCGCATCGTCAGCACAATTACCGATACAGTAGTACAAGTAGACAGTGACTTAGACCTTGAGACCTTAGCTTATCCTCTTTGTCTCAAGGTACAGTCTCACTTACATATCTCTTTATATTATCTAACTTTGTCTCAAGTGACTTGCATTCACTCTCGATCACAAGGATCAACACCTCACTACACCACTAGTCTATCAACACCACTATAAGGCCCATCTGGGAACGACTACAAATACATGTCATAACACAGGGCCAAAGATAGTTTCTGGTAGTTGCTAGACATGGGTGCCCCCTGGTCAGAACATGCCATTTCCCCAGAAACCACAGAGCAGCCCATGATGTAAAACACAGCATGACTAGATTAAAAGGCGATGTAGCCAAGTGGTTACGGCGATTGATTCGAATATCTTGAACCATCAATTCCTCTTGTAGGGCGTAGGTTCGAATCCTGCCATCGTCGGTATGTTTTTACTTCTGCACACATTGAGCTTTCATCAATAATGTTGGCGACAGCTACATAAACTTTTGCTGCATTATGTTAGGACATGACTTAACTAATCCCCGGATGGGCCCGTATAACTTGATATCCTATGCTTCGGAGGGGTGAGGCTCAATATTCACTGATGTTCCTCAGACTTAGAGTTGGACCGTGGATAGACTGAGCAGTGAATAGAGTGGTGGTATGGATAGACCCACAATGAATAGAGCTGTGTACAGAGAATATCATTAATTCTAAGTATCTAGTATCTAGTAAGTATGTACTCACCTGTGTACAGAGAGAAAAAGCTGAGGGTCTTCTCATACACACATCCTACTATATATACTATCTGTGGATGCTATGCACTACTGCAGGTTAGTAAGTCTATGAGAGAATAAACCCAAACTAAGGAAGGCTCAGTAATACTATCAGTAAGCAGTCTTGGAAAAGTGGAGCCCGCTGAGAATAATAAGTACTGATGTATCAGCAAGTCCTAAATAGTCAGACATCAGGCAATCATAATGACAAGCCAGTCACATGGGGACCAATGTCCCCAATCATAGCGGAATCCTGGCTGTGATGAACAGACAAATGCATTTCAAGTTTATAAGCCTATGCAGCACCCGGAGCACCTACTTTGGGTGGGGAAATATGTCTATAAATGCTATCTAATTGTCTAGAGCACAATTCACATAAGTAGTCATGTACGAAATATATTAGTGAATCAGCCTAACTTCAGACAGAAAGTACATATGGATGTTCTGCTCTGGACAAACCATAGATATTCAATCATAATGAAAAATGCTTCTGCAATTCAAGTCGTGAATGTGTGCCCAGGTATCAGTAAACTTGAGATGCTTTTTACAATCAACAATCTGTTAAAGCACAGCCACAAATGTGCCTTGATAGTGATCATCTGAGCGTGTTCCGTTCACCATTCCCCTTCTCTGCTACCCTTCTAACCTCTATTGTCACTCAGATTTTGCTTGGAACATCAATTCTTAGGCTCTCTCTGTGGTGCAAGACCAGCCAGGTATGGCTGGTCAGCAGTGATTCAAGTCTGCCCAGAGCAATGGGAGCAATTCAAGACCACAAGGCCAGCCAAGGAGAAGGAAAAATGCCCTCCCCAGCCCACCCAATTCACTCCACTCCCATCCACATCCCAATCCTCCCCTTACTCTTGTTGTACTTGCAGTGGCCTCACGGTTGATGCCACCATTCAAAACAAGGTGAGATATCAGAGTCGGGATATGATATCATAGATGATATGACTGACTTGCCTTCATAGGAAATGAGAAAGGAGTCGGCATCAGCTCAAATGAGGAAGAAATTCACTGCTTTGGAAGGAGATCTGTTCATCTCCCAAAGCAAGCTGAAGTTGAGAATGAGGGAGTTGGCTTGGTGTGCGGTGCCAGCCCGAGAGCTAGATTGCAGAGGGCCATCCTTGAAGGGGGAGTGGCTGAAAAAGTCCAGATGGGCTATGAGATCCTGCAAACTGAAGGTTAGTTTGACTTGTGTGAGCTTACTCGTTATTACTAATTGATTGCAAAGGATTTACAATTAGCTCTGATGGCACATCACACTGGCACAACAACTTTGAAGGATGTCATCTCACTGTGGCCATGCCTTGGTACAAGCTGGGTGCTGACCCTATGGAGAGAATATATAAGAACTGCCTAGTTGGTGTCCATTCATCCATCAGTCACTCAAGCAACCAGCAATTCAATGATTGGGAGAAGCACCTTGGGGATATCATAAGCACTTTTAACAACAGCCCTTTTGCAAAATGTAATGGCCTACAGCTCAGCTTCAAAGAGTTTGTGCAGAAACTCAATGAATGGGGATCATGCCATGGATATCATCAAGCATGCAGGGAAGTGGAAGGCATTCAAGAAGTGCATTATAATTGGTGCACTTGGGCGAAAGTTGCTATCTCTGAAGTCCCTGACAGGCTTCTAGCTTTTCTTTACGACAAGAGCCAGCAGAAGATTGAAGCCTTGGGCGGTCAAGCGGTGTGGGAGGCGATATCAACTGAGCAGCAGGATGCAATTGATGAAGTTGTTGTGTGAGAGATGCTTCAGCGCCTGGGAGGGGCTGCATATGCCTTGCTACTGGAGGATGTATACAGCTCCCCCGGTTCTTCTCACCAACAAGGACAATGACATTACCATCAGCAATATGTCTAATCCCTCTGAGCCTGGTATGTCTGCTGAGAATCATGCTCTCTAGGTGACAGGGTGTGGTGGTCCTAAGGCTACTGCAATTGCGGGGCCATCTTCAATCACCAGAACGATAAGAAGGGGCAGCAAGATACTCACCAGAACTATTTCAAGGAGGCCTATGGTTACAAATTCAATTTCCCCAACACCAGCAACACACACTATGGCTTGCATTGCGAGTCTGCCGCAGAATTACTGGTGCATCTTGCGAGATATTGGGAATTCCTGATCTTCATCAAAGATTTAAAAACCCATTGCAGGTTTAATCACATGGAGCTTAATTTGAAGAAAGCTCTTGATGACCCACTTACACTGACTGAGCTGGCTGTCATAACCCTTTATGCTCAGTCAGTGATCCATCCATATATGTATCAAGTCCACGGCCCAGGCACAGAGAACGTGAATGTTCTTGACCTAGGATCTTTACATCACCAGGTGGTTCAGCATGTTAGGAAGATCATGAATGATCCTGGCCTTCTTATCTCTGATGATGAAGGTTCATACAGACAAGCAGCCATTGACGGGAAGCCCTGGCACCAGTAATATGTCATAATGACAATCCTGGCTATGAATGACTCATTACCGCACCTCAAAGAACTTTTTACGGCTTTCTTCCATGGTTCTCTGGTAACATGGGAACAGTTTACTTCAGAATTTGCACTAGGTGGTCTTATTGACATGTAAACTGTTGAAGAACAGGATCTCACATGGATGCCATCAACAAATGATGTAAACGAGGGAGCCCTCAGATATCTCTGTGCAAAACCAACATTCTCGATGCATCATTCCAACACACAGGCCGTCTTTCGTTGGAACAGAACTCAGGCCTTCTTGAATGCGAAACTTGACAAAGAAGATCAGAAGTACATCCTCACAGAGGCTCGAAGGATCCAAGCCTTGTTCATAAGCAAGAAAGCCTGGGTCACAAAAATACAGGATGACAACGCCAAGCAACAATGGAAACACACTGAGAAGGAGACTCATCTCAAGGGCATTGTTTTGATCCTCAGCAAGGACCAGATTTGCAAATTATCAAATCCCAAATTGCTGGATCAGATTCAACTTCACCATCCTCACAACCCCAACATTCCCTTGAAATCCACACTACAAAAACTATACATACACGAGAGGCATCAGCTATAAATGGCCCTTCAGTTGGCCAGGGAATTGAATGACTATACCGTTGGCTGTCATAGTTGTTGACCAATGGACACCGGTTATCACTGGTATTCAGGAATACGATAGAGTGGGAAAGCTATACCAGTGGATATAATTATGATTGCTCTATGGCCATTCGGGATAAAGCCATACCAGCTGATCTAATTGTGATCACTCAATGACCATCGAGTACCATTAGCTGTTATGAATATAGTGTTCGATCCCAGGTACAAATTCTGCTAATCATGTGAGCTACCTTTGTCAAACCTTAACTTATGTAGCCAACTGGTGATGTCTTATCATACCTGTCTAGGCTTCTCTGTCGTGGGATACAGGGGCAATTCCCTTATCTGGTAATTATTGATGTGTTGCCGCAGATTTCCCTTCCGGCTGAGCCTGCCTCGCATCCCATGGCATACAGGGGCTCTCACCCTCCATCCTCCCTTCCCCTTTCCATGCTGGGACCCCGAGCTCGCCATTGCGCGCATGATGTGACCCCTATGTGATGGTTCACGATTTGTTTGCGGCTTGATCGCGCCGCTGTGCCTAATGTAATTACTTAGCCCCTATTACTTACTTGTGGATTTTTCAAGCGGCTGGGCGGCCGGGTTCGTGCCCCCTAATTATACATTTCTCTTTACCACATTGATCATTGTGCGCACACCCCACCCACTCTAACTCTAACTCGATCAATCTCCGTGGTGTGTTCTCAAGCCTTTCCTTCATGCTAAACCCTTTGTGCCCTTGGCACCAATCCAACCCCTTTCTGGCGCGTTTCCTTTCGTGTTTGCTGGCACAGGTGTATGTGTAATATTAATGTATCACATCACTGTCATCTCAGTAATCTTATTGTTGCATGAATTGTTCTAACTACAGTTGTTCTAATACATTACCTTGTAGTTGACCTCCCCACAGTGTGCTCGCTGCAAAAAAAATTCAAAACAGGGCTGCTCGCTGTTAGCGGGGCCTTGCTCACTGCCTACTTAATTAGGCAGGTAAGCAGGGGCTGTGCTGATATGTTTTCTGGCTGCTAGGGGCTCGGGGGCGGGCTCAAATGATAAAATAACATATCCTCATGCAGTGAATGAGTAGATGGCATGCCTGGGTACTCAGAAACCTCGGGGGATAGGTGCAAATGTGATTTTGTGCAGTGGCTGTGCATGTGCGCGAGGAGGTGATGTGGCCATGTTGCCCAATTGGGAATCCGGACTCAATGTAGATGGCTCTCCCACCACCTGGGCTAGGGGTGCTCACCGTACTGTATATGGTTACGACCGTACAGTGTACGGTTTGTTACGGTGTATCACCGTAACCGTAGCTGACCATATTGGCAAGACCTCGAGGGCCAACAGAATGGTTACGGGCCAATTACGGGTATATGGCCGTAATACGGTCATACAGCACATCGGGTATAATAAAACATAACTACTCGCAACTCTTGTCAGAATCCGAGGGGTAAGAGAGGGTAAGTCATTGCTGTGTCGCAAGCACAACGAAAGTGGCTTGTGTTGCATTCCTGAGTTGATTTCAGCTGTGCGGCCACAGAACCGAATGTAGTGGCACAAATTGAACCTGTCATGGCAGCCCGGGCCGTGACATATCCAGATTGTTCCGGGAAAATTAGCCCCTGTATCGCCACAGCTCAAATTTTAGCAGTCACATCACAACCAGATCGCAAGAAGCTCGACATCACGTTGGGAGGGGGAATCCTGCCTCCGAGACCGAAAGACCAAATGAGACGCACGAAGGGAAGAGAAATGCGTGGATTGCCGCTGGGGGCTCCGAACTGACTATGTACTATGATATGTGATCCTCTAATGGGGCGAAGCCCCTGAATCTCTGTTTTCTCTTCTATCGCCAAATGACCCCCTCACAGGTGGCCCCCCCCCAGGACGCGTCCCCCGGGACTGTGTCTTGTCCAACACCCTCCACACAATCTCTGTGTTGCCGCCCAGACCACAGACCGTAATACAACCAATGCCGGGTAAGTGGGATACTAACTGGCGCTGTGGTCTGGCTGCTACTCTTCGAACGGGGACGAGAAAATGCCCCCCATTCGTTCTTCCATCTCTTGTGTGCGCACGTCTTTGTCGTTGTCCTCGTTCTCATTCTCGTTCTCGTCGATATTTGGTGTTGTTGGGTTGGGCATGGGTTCGCAAGGTCGAGGTTGGACCCCCGTAGGGGTATGAATTTGCGGAGTCGGTATGACGCCCATTTGTCTCTGAAAGGTGTGCCGTTTAGCGTGGAAAATTTGTAGGAATTGGGATGCTTCTCGGTGATGATGTGTGCCGTTGACCAGCGCGGGGCGAGCTTGTTGATCGTTGAGTGGTTCTCGTCTCGGGCACTATCATACCATTGCACTAGGTCGCCGATTTCGAAGGTGACTGCCGATGTTCGGGCGTCCCAGGCGGCCTTCGTTCGTTCGGCCTCGTCTAATTGCAGGGCGTGCGCGCTCATACGTACCATGTCCGCGAGGGCTTCATTCTCTTGCGCGGATTCTGGTGAGGTGGCCACGAACGTGCAAGTCGGCATTCTGTCTTCGGGTGTGAGTGATAGCCCGAAGAGTAACTCTCTGGGTGTGCGGTTCGTTTCGGTGCGTATGCGGTCGTTCAGCTGGCGGATCGCCTCGTCAAAGTGTTTCGGCCAGTTGTACGGGAGTGACTCCGCCTTGTAGGTTTCATCGTCATTGATGGTTGCATCCATGTCCGGTGAACAGAGTCTGCAAAGGCGGCCTAGTAGGAGGCGATTGAGTCCTTCAACTAGTCCGTTGTTCCACGGCGCGTATGCCGGCGTGGTAATGTGCTTGATGCCGCGGTCTTCACAGAACTTGTCGACTGTGGCGTTACGGAAATGGGTGCCGCCGTCGGCCATGAATGCATCTGGGGTAATATATTTATCAGTGATCGGGGTGAGACAATCAATGGTGTTCTTAGCGGTTGGGTCAACTTTCAGTTTGTATCCCCAGACAAATCCCGAGAATACGTCGACGAACAGGCCGACTTTGCTGTACCCTCCAAATCCGTTCGGGAGGGACAAGTAGTCGCCACAGATGAGTGAGAACGGTTTTGATCTTCGTATTGGGTGAAGGAGTGCATTGTGGTGCGCCGCGCCGAAATGTTTGCACTGCGGGCACTCGATTGCAACCCGGCGGCAGTCGGTATCCATCCCTGGCCAGAACATGGATTCATGGATGTGGAGCTTGAGTGAATCCACGCTCTTGAAATGACCGACCACTCGATGGGTTTTCAGGGCGAATGTGAAGCCCTCCTTCCTCGGTATGCATCGCCTTCTTGTTACCCGGTCTGTGGCTTTCGTGGACATGCACCATAGGTCGTCTTTCTCGATGTAGAATCCCCACGCTCGGTGGGCTGCGCGCCTGCGTTCGGAGATTGTGGCGCCCACATTAAGGTTCAGTAGGTGTCGTACCACTGGCTCGAAAAACACATCGTCTTTGAACCGTTCTTCGATCTTGGACTTCGCTTGTGGCTCTGACTGTTCTTCTGTTGTCTGGATGCCGAGGATATCGTTCTGGATGCCGCTGTGAGCTTCCCAGTCCGGGAGGACTGACCAGGATGAGCCGTCGTCGCTTGTGTGCTTTTTATTAGCCCACATGCGGCTGAGTCCATCAGCGACTGGGTTGTCGATGCCCGGCCGGTGTCTGATATCTATGATATTATGAGCGAGGATCGATTCCTTCCATCTGCCATGGTGTGTACTCAGCTTCTCTTTCAACAGGCAGTCCCGTAGAGCCTGACAGTCCGTTTCTATCTCGATGGGCGCTCCGTATATGTATGGGGCGAACTCGTCCATGCAGTACTTGAGTGCTGCGAATTCGAGGAGGAATGGTTCATATTGTTCCTCGCTTGGTGATGTCCGTTTCGAGGCGAAGCTGATGGGGTGCCAGCGGGTATGTTCGACTCCCACTTTGTCTGTCTCTTTGAAAGGTTGTGACAGGTAGCCCGCCAGCCCGACTCCGGAGCCATCGGATGTGATTCTGAAAGGGCGCCCGTCATATTGTGGGGGCTTTAGGACCGGTTCGCTGCCTAGGATTACCTTGAGCGCGATGAACGCTTGTTGTTGGTCGTCGCCCCATTTACCCTTCAAGGAGGCCCGTTTGAGGGCTTGTTTATAGGCCCCTTTTCTGGCCTTCCCGCTGGCGAACTTTGGAATGTCGATGTCGACATTTCGGGTGAGGTCCGTGAGTGGTTGGGCAATCCTCGCATAGTCGCAAATGAGTCTGCGGAAGTAATTTGTTAGCCCCAGAAATGCCATCAGGTCTTGGACGTCCTGCGGTGCTGGCCATTTTGCCACCGCCACTACCTTGTCGAGGTTCGGCTTGATCCCGTCAGGACCTATCATGCAACCTGCAAAGAGAACTTCCGTAAAGAAGAGCTTGGTTTTTGCTGGCGCCAATGAGAGTCCGCGGTCTCTGCAACATAGAAAGAACTTCTCGAGGTTAGTCATCTTGGTCTCGAACTCGTCACCGGGGAGGCAAATGTCGTCCATCCAGTTGACGAGTTCCCGGCCAATCATGTCCTCAAGTGCGATTGAGACCATTTCGCAAAACGTGGCTGGTGCGTCGGTGAGTCCGAACGGCATTCGTAGATACACATAGTAACCTCGGCCTTCCACATAGAACGCGACATATGGGACCGATTTGTCGTCGAGTTCGACGGCGTAGTACCCCGCTGCAAAGTCGATCAAGCTTGCCCATCGGTGCCCTGCCACGAACTCTTGTTTGGCCTGGAGGTTGCCCGTCGGGAACGATGGTATCTTGGTAGCTTTATTTAGTGCCGTGAAGGAATGACAAATGCACCACTTAGTTTTGGTTACTTCGCCCTTCTCGCTCATCTTGACGGCCTCTAGCATCTGTTCGTCTGACTCGCCTTCCTCGCGGACCTGTTCGAACTGTGGTGGGAGTCCCGCTCGTATGCATTCAGTGTTGATCATCCGCAGGACTTCAACTCGTGTTGCACCCGTCTTTCCCGCCTCCTTGGGTTGGAGGTTGGTGCCGCTGAGTGCCTTGATGAAGTCACTCGGAACTTTCTGAATGACGTGCGCTGTCTCCATGTCGTCTAGCATACTGAAGAACCACTGGTTCTGCGCTCCCGTGATTGATCGTTGTCCCGTTCATTTAGGTAAGGGTACTGATGGGTCGACGTTCAGGTGATGTTTGTACCAGTTGACGGGACGTACTTCTGACAGGGATAAAGCAAATACATCAGCATAGCTCCTGATCAAGGTACGTACTCGCTCGCGCTGTTCTTCTGTTAAATCAGGACCTATCTGAACTTTCTCGAGGATCTCATTGACCCGTTCCTCCGTGAAAGTGTCGACATCCCGTGGTGAGTCGTGTGTGCCCCTGTCGATTTTGAAGTTCGGTTTCATGCTGGCATTCATTGTGTTTGTTGTCATTACCGGTATTGTTGGCTCCTCTGGTTCTCGCGCTAGCGTCCTGAGCTTGTCGAGGTTCGTTCGGAGGTCCTGGATCCTGCGCTCGCTGAGCATGAGCTTGTGTGCATGGGCTGTGGCGATCGGGTCTGCATCGGTTTGTGAGTAGGCTTTCACGAGCGCGATCGTGAGTCGCCATGCTCTCCAAGAATCCCTGAGCTGTTCTCTTGTCTTGCTCCTGCGTCCTGGGCATTCCTCGACCTCTGGTTCGCCCTCGTATTCACGGTGCTTGGCGGCTTCGTCTGTTAGCCACTGGAGTTGTTCTCTGCGTCGTCGACGGCGGTCGTCACAATCATCGATCTTCCAGTGTCGTTCCGTGTCACGTTGCTCTGCTTTTGTGCTGAACCATAACAGTTCTTTGCTGGGCGTTGGACTCGGTTCATTGTTATTGTCGTCTTCGCACTGTTCAACTGTTAGGTAGTGTGCCCATCTGGATTCGGTGAATCGGCCTTCGTTGCCTTGGAGTTCCACAGTACGTTGGTACTCTGCTTCGATGAGGTCGTCCAGGGACTTCTCTTTTGTTGCCGAGATCTTCGTGATTGAGGGTTCAGTTTCCGCTTTGTTCCGTGTTTGGGGTTCTTCATTTTCCATGTTCGGAATGGCTACTCGTTGTTCACTCTTGTGGTCGCCCTCGATTTCTATCACGTCAGTGCGGTAATCATGGACTCCACGAACCTCATGTAGCCATGGCTTGCCTAGTATAATGTCGAAAGCCCGCCCGCAGTCGAAGACGAGGAAATGTGTGTGGGATTCAGTGCCGCCTATTCGGACTGTGCCGGACCAGGTACCTACACAGTGTACTGCCTGATTGTTGGCTACCGTAACCGAGGTCGTTGTTGGCGTCAGATTCCCAAGGCAGATTCCATAAGCGTTCCAGATGTGTAGTCCGATACAGTTTCTCATAGCCCCATTGTCGACTTGTGCAGTGGAGCGGACCGCGTAGTCCTTTGGGCCCAGTAACTGTATCCGCTGTCTGAAAGGTTTGATCTTCGCGTGGGGGTGATAGAGGGCTAGGACCGACGGTAACAGCAGACACGTATACGGGAGAACCGTCGTAGACATTGGGTCGACAGTGTAATTACATGTCTTGTCAGCTGGTGCTAATAGTCCTGTCCCTTCCTGGTAGTCTCTCGTATTCATCTCTACAGTAGCAGGTGGGTTGTTTGTATGAGTCTCGCTTCCCACATTTACTGGCGAGACTCTTGGCCTTTTCCCGAGTCCTGTTCTTCGGCGAAGGACATGGTGTCCGCGGGATACAGGTGGGTGTCGTACACGATTCCGTCCTCCATCACTGCGATTCTCGAGATGCTCGCGTTGCGGTTCGGCGTTCCGTAGTTGTTGCGGCTGCCTTGCAAGAACTTCGTGACATATGAGCGCCACTGGCCTTCCCTGATAGGTATGTGGTTGAGTTCTTCCGTGCAGTCGCGCTCATATGGCACGAAGGTCTGGCAACGCAGCCGCAACAACTACGGCACGCCCAACCGCCAACGCGAGCGATCCCCGACAATAGCAGTAGCAGCGGAGTGACGGAATCGTGTACGACACCCACCTGTACCGCCGCGGACTTACCATGTCCTTCGCCGAAGAACGTGTACGCGGCTTGTCCTTCGTCATCGTCTGTAAACTGTAAGACCCTGCCGGCGATCTGCAATGCAGCGACGAAAGTAGTCTAGTAACGAAGTTATATTGTGAACATAAGAAACGGAAAACATACTGCATACCTAGTAACGAAGAGAATAAATCTAAAGAACGAGAACGAGAAGTTTTCCAGTAAGATATAAGATCGTCCGATGCGGAATAGCCCCTGACCGGCCGATCGAACGCTCGGCCGTGTTTGCGCACCGGCCGCTTTCGCGAGCGGCCGCTTTCGTTGCGCGCCCGGCCGCTTTTGCGAGCGGCCGGTCCGGCCGGTTTGTCGAACATCCGGCTGAAATAACGCGAATCCGAACCTCTGCATCCCATATCA
>KV417703.1:49197-61354 GCA_001630335.1 Athelia psychrophila
AGAGGCGGTGACGAGTTGAGATGGATGAGTACATTCTAGCCCTCGGGTGGAAAAGGGGACGTGTCCGGGGACGTGTGGGCGGCGGAGCGGGGGGTGACACAGGAGTGAGGTTTAGGTGGGATTATGGTGAGGTAGTCAGGGAACACTATAAATGGGCGGCGACGAAGTGTGCCCGGAGTCTAAGACACGCACTCCCCCACGTAAAAGCCATAAAACTACCAAAAGCGTAAAAAGTCATAGTGGTCGGTAATGAAAGGAGAGACATGAAATCTAATACTATCCATCTGAATATTATGTACATAGTTCTACATGTATGGGAGGGTAGAACGACACGTTAGTTATAATTCTAATTTTAAACTAAATGTGATGTAATTAAGACTTCTCCGTCAAAACATCGATGAACTTAAGATTCTTATTGTACTATTTTTAGCTAAGTAAGTGACGTCCCTACGATACCCCCACCTGCTTCACGGGTCCAATCCCCACCAGTGACATCGGCATTTATCGGCATACGCCAGTGGCATTGGCAAGGCAGTTCGAGAGCTCGCTCTCGGTACAGTGATGTTGGTGGAGACGTCACCCGGTAGGACTGATAACTGTGGTGGGTTCAAGCAAGGAGACATACATGTGGCACATATAGTGTCCAATAAATCAGAAATTACACATGCATTGAAAATTGGTGCAAAAACACACATGAGACCTCGTTTTAGAGTGAATTATACACAAGATGGGGGTATTCACCCTGAAATCACACATGCTTGCTCATATTTGACCTTTCAGACACACATGTTTGATTTTCTTCAAACATACATCTTTCGTAAAAATTTACACATGCCTTTCTTCTCAACACACATCATATACTTCCTTTTAAACACATCACTTTTGACACGCTTTTTTACACATAGACAGAACCACCAACTAAAAAGAAGTCCACACACACACACAGGCAGCCTGAAGATCTCTGAGCCCGCACCTTGCCACCAGACAATATGTCGGGCACAAACAAGATCACACTGCCAGCCTGGCCAGAGACCCCGCCCATGAGCCCGACGAAGGGGCTGCAGATCGAGAATTTAAGATTGGAGATGACACACAAGCTGTAGCAGAACAAGAGTGACAAAGAAGCTCACCGCCTGAGAGGGTGAGTAGAACATGTTGCTCTAGAATGTGGTCCCGTTCAAGGTCTTGAGCGGGCCCTTGAGTGACTTGCTGTACTGCTTGACATACTGGTCCTCACAAGTGAGCGAGGCGACGGCACAGGTGGCACCGACGGCTTTGTGTGTGCCTTCTTGTCAGTGGTCTGGTCCTTGAGTGGCATGACAAAGTGCTGCACAGAGGGATAAGCAATGATTTTGCAGAGACAGTGCACTCACAAGACAGATCTACCCAGGATCTACCCAGTGTCCACGCCTCCTTCTGCGTGCGGATGAGCTTTGAATATGTGCCACCATTGTCCGAAACAGCATTTGGTTGTGTTTTGCCAGAATTTCTGACATGTGTGTTTTTGGAAGAATCCGGATGTATGAATTATTCCAGCCACACGAGCATGTGTGTTTTTTGAGAAAAATTAGCAACATGTGTGATTCACTGGTTTGCTGACAAGTGTATTAAGACAAATGTGACATGTGTAAACGTGGCTGATTTATTGGACACTATAACACCCACAAATACAATACAATCTGTAGCTAGCCTGAGATTACAAGTCTTAATTAGGAATCATTCCTTTTTGTCATTCAGCCCACCAAAATTTTGGATCCTGAAATCTATTTCATACAATAGATGCTGATTTCTGTCTTTCTCCTTCACAATATTCAATTTTCGTTCTGCATCATAGGATTGAAATCTGATCAGTCAGCCTGTGGCTATTTTATAATCTTCTGAAGTCGGTCCATCAAGTATCACACTTCAGGTTACCTCAAATGGGTAACTATTAGTACCCTTTGACCCACCAAACAAATAGGCTACATAATAGCTACCCATTTTGGCTGTAGGACCCAAGTCCATTTTTGGGTCCTGAGAGCGGTCAGGTCCCTGGGTCCACATATAGGACCTGGGTCTGGGTCTGGGTCTGGGTCGGGTCCTAGGTCTGGTTTTGGGTGATAACAGGGGTCTTTCCTGATGTGGATAGCCCCTAGTCTAAAACAACCTTATCTAAATGTCCCATTGCTAGGGGGTGCCTGGATCTGATGCTACAGGCTGATTAGTCCATTATCAGGCTCGTTTTAAAATATTTTTTGGCCATTAATCTGAGTGTAGATCTTGAGTAGAATTTAGATCCGAGCTCCAATCTTAAATCAGACATTTTGATCACATGCTATAAGCTGCCAGATAGAGATAAGAAAAATCACTGATAAGTGTATATCTAACCCAATACCTGATGGATAAGGGTGTTGTAGAGCTCAAATTTAAGGTATTATAACATGGAATTGAGATCAAAAGTGCCTTGAGTGACACATACTTTATTTCAACCACAGGAGGGGGAGATCTAGTTATTACGCCTGTCCTGATGTCATGTCTTCGCTTGTTTACACCACACTCATACAGCAGTCATTTATCTTTGTCCATTCACCCTCTTCATGCAAGGGGCTGGAAATCCCACGCGCCACTTCAATCTTCCAACCATTCATATATGATAACTGGTCCCAATGACACATACTTTATGAGGTTCATGGCAATCCAATTCACATTAAGTATAGCCTTTAAAGTCTGGAGTGAGCTGAATTCGATAACAGACATTGTGTGCCACTGCTCAGAAAACATGCTGACATCCGCACTCAGACTATCCATTTATGGAATGACATATATAACTGCGACTTTGTGATCTAGCTGTCCAAACTCCTTGCTGCTGCCCCTCATGATCTATGCCTCACTAAATAATGGATTTTTCAGGGAGAACTCAAACTAGGGACAGCCCGTCAATATTTGTTTGGACCAGCAACTCTAGGGATAAGTGAAGACCACTTTTCTGCAATCACAGCAGCGAGGAAACATCCATCGGCCGACCAAACAGTTCTCAGCACCACAGCAAGGCCGGTCCTTTCATGTTGTTTCGAAAATGTGCAAGTTGCCGATCCAATAGGGTCAGAAGCGTCTTTTGCATAGACAGGTTTCAACCAATGTTTATTCAGCCATGAGGGAGTGTGAATGTGGTCGATGCAGCTACATCAGCCAGATGGAGATTCAGTGTGTATACAAACATCACATGATTCGTAGACTAACCAAACTGGGAAATAATATAAATAGTTGTGATGCCACCTTCTCGTGCCAACTCATTCTCTAGATTGTACTTGACGCAAATCACTTGTTCCATATTCCTCCAATGATTGACACGCCTCAACATTTGAGCGGAGAAACCACAGTCATGGCAGAGCAAGGTGGAACAGGTATGTTAGTGCATCGTCTGCAATATATGTTTATTCAGGTCCCTACTGACCAACCACATCGAACTAATTGGATCTTGTGACCTTCCAATCACAGTGCCATCCATGAACATCATATATGAATATATGACACTGCTTGACAACAATGAGGAGGCGAGACTGGGTGATCTGCCTATCGGAACACCAGTACCGCACATGAGTGTCGAAGCTGAAGTCGTCGAGCCAACTGTTACTGCACCAGAAGCGAACATCACAAATACATCTACAACACTGCTGGACAATGGTGAAGACTTCAATCAAGATGACCTGCCCCTCAAAACAATCATATCACACACAAGTGTAGCAGCCGAAACGGTGCAGCCATTCCTTGCCACGCCTGACATGAACATCATGAATGTCACCGCAACACTGCTAGATGATAGCAAGGGCTCGGTACAGGATAACCTGCCTCTTGTACCCCCCATGTTGCACCCAAGAGTCGCTTCCAAAGTTGTCAAGCCGTCTGTTGCCACTCAACATAGGTGATAATCTGACATGCAATGATATGTTCGCTAGGTTGACATCAATACCAACTTTGAAAAGACGGGCAGGATGTACCAACAGTCGCAGAGCAAGTATCTCATTTACGTGACACTGTTGAGGGAGTCTAAACAATGGTGCTGTCACTAGGCAAATCATGATATACTATGTGTAGTTGAATGCTCTAACTATTTGCATCTAATGACAGGAGTATACCCAGATGTCCCACTGATTGCAACACTTGATATGCATGTGAATGACATGGCTAGAATGGTAAAAAATTGATGTAGGGCAACTCCGAACACCGAAACCTGCACAATGACAAGGCACGGCAAAGTATGTGGCCAGTGCCTGCAGCCACACAAAATTCAGAAATTTGTCAGGTGCTCCGACTGCAGGTCCCTCGCTGCAGCTGCTAAGAGAGATTCAAATCACAACATCACTGAGGGATGCGGCAAAAGGAGACACAGTGAAATGGGTCAAGTTGAGTGCCAGAGAATGGTCTAAGGCATGTACCATACATTTCCACGCTTATCTTGCCCAATCATAATTCTTGCATAGAGAGCTCATATGACCATTAGCATTTGTCGGTGCCACTGTGGCACTGATACCGAGGATGACGACGATTCAGATGTCAGCATGGATGACAACGGTGGAACAGTTTATTGAACTGACAATTAGATTGTATGATTTTTCTGTTACATATGCATCCGGTGGTCCGCAATTTATGTTCAATTTGTTTACCTACTCGTTGCCATCTGTAATTCACTCTTTTCGTAATATGGTTACATACTGTACAATCCCATAAAATGTTCTTAGCTTGGTGAAACCAATCCAAAACCCAATGTAGTGGTACTGTGCTCCTCACGGACCGAAACCCACTGTACACACACCAATACCTGGAATGTTGAGTTGCAATGATGCTTCACACACAACTCACCAGCAGCTTACAAAGACAAAATCATATTAATATGATAAAGTATACATGTATATGTACTTCACGCAACTACAGAATAAATTCCAAAGGAGGAGCATGTTCGACTCGCTCCACGTAATGCCCCATCCATCAGCAACATTGTATGGCTCGCCGCTTGAATGTTTGACTGGCCGCTGCTTTGCCAGGACTACAGTGCATTCCCTTACATTTTTTTCTCATTCTGTTTGTGACTTACAAATTTGGCAGACTCCACACAGTTCCTCATCATTCAGGAAGTCACAGGAATATCCTTGGGTGACACACCTTCTGCCTTTGCAAATAACCGCTCACAAGTTCTCCTGTTTGATAAGAACGAGCTAACCATTTGATACATGCACCCAGAAATCATATTAATACAATGACAAAAATAACTTGTAGCATGCATATGTACTTGGCATGATTACCAAATGGATCTAAAAAGAAGAGCATATCCGTCTCGCTCAACGGAATGCCCAAATTATCAGCAACATCGGAAAGTCGCCGCCACGGGGACACCCGATAGCCCCTCGACACAAGGTACCGTGATCATGCACATCCATGTACTCCTGGTCGTGATACCAACAGATGGCCTGCGTGTTATGTGAATTTGTCACAGGGAGTGATACAGCGAGGATACCTAAACATTGATTTCAAAGAAGGTTATAGGGGTTGTAGGATTAGTAGCTGCAAGTAATGCCAACAGCTACTTTGAAAGGGAAAAGTCTGATGCTGATGGTAACTGTTATATTTATAAAACCTAGTCTATCTGAGACTATGACTCTGATGGTTGATGGTTGGAATTGTTGTAAAGCACAAATATCAAAATGTGTATGTTTTGTGAAGGTTCTGATGTCCTAATCACAATCTACTTGGGTTCCTTGTGACTTTTGGTATTTTGCATAATTTTGCCATGTGGTGGTGACACCTGCCAGCTACTATTTTAAATGTCCTAAAAATGTAGTTGTTGAGCCAGATTGAACTAGCAACCTCAGGGTAGTCACATGTTTGTATTGGGGGTAAATTGATACTTCAAATTTGAGTAGAAGTCTCAGAATTAAACCTTTAACCTTATTGCTACGCTGTGGCTTAAATTCGTTCAAAGTAGTCTGTTTTTAGGCTTTATCAAGGGGGACTGTAGGGCAATGGCATCTTGCTGAAATGTCTGGTAACCTTGATTTTTTTGGAAGAAATGTGCTGGTTAGTGGTCAAGTGGTCAGTGAAACTCTTCGGTAGAATTGTCATCGAACATCTGGTGGCGTGAGAAGCATAATGGAAGCTAATATTGGTCCTTGCCAAAAATTCAGTGTAGAAATGCTTTGGATGTAAGTGCAGTTGATGTTTACATCTTTCTCAATGCTTTCCTTCATCTGCCAACACATCCTGTCATGCTGCTCTGCTTCATCAATCCATCAAGGATTGTAAGTGTCAAGTATTTGTGTAACCCGGGAGTTTGGTGTTGATAGTCCTGATTTAGTAATATCTTGGAGGATAAAGATGAATCGGGCCGGGAATATTTGATGGAGTGAGGCACTCCCGACTTGCTGTGCTTGTGTGTTGTGTGTTGTGAGTTTCTGTATCATGAGTGGGCTCTTCTGATTATAGTGGGCTCTTGTCAGGTCACCATCACCGGACTCTGTGTTTGACCCTGAGGACCCTCGCTCTTCTGTCTCTGTCCCACTCTCCTTGATTGCCCTCCTCTTGTCCCTCTACAATCTGCTGGCCAGGTTACTCTTAGCGGGGCATTCCGTGTCAACCCTGGATGGCCTTGATGGGCGGATACTTTGTTGTTTGTTGTATGCAGTGGAGATGTTCAGTCTTCTTGCATTCTCCTCCTTTCACAAAGCAATTTGCGTGCAGCTAGGCATTATTTCCCATGAACATGATTACACCCTCTTTCAAATATCTTTTGTCATCTTCCAGGACATTGAATCGGGTGCCCAGCCTCCTTGTCTTGCTGTTCCACATTCCCTCAATCTTCCTATCACTCAATTATCCTGGACACATCCCATGAGCCATTGGTGCCGCTCTCTGCTCAAGGATATATCCTGTTTTCCTATTCAGGTGGTTGTCTTTGAGGAGGTGGAGGAAGTGTCTGTTTACAACACTACTGTTCAGAGACTCCCAGGG
The DNA here is from genome assembly GCA_001630335.1 of Athelia psychrophila. Lineage (NCBI taxonomy): Eukaryota > Fungi > Basidiomycota > Agaricomycetes > Atheliales > Atheliaceae > Athelia > Athelia psychrophila. The sequence goes on from KV417703.1 coordinate 56,179, forward strand.
GATGATGATTTCCTGTATTCAGCTGCAGGCCGCTGCATTGATTCCGACTCTGAGGATGATGACTCGGTGGGGTATAGGTCAGAAGTGAGCTGCTCAGAGTCATCGGGGTCAGGTTCGTCAATGGACTATACCGACAGTATTGAGGATTTGGTGGGACGGGACTGGCTTATTCACAAAGGTGGGGTTATGTTGTTAGAATGATTCTGGGAATGGACACCTTCAATACTTATTTTTTATCATGTTGTGTTTGTCGCTGTCGTTCTGTCATCTGCCGTCCTCTTGTATTTAGCAGGGAATTTATTGTTATTTCCTGGGTGTCCTACTAGCGATGCTTTGGACATTTGTGATAGGAATTTCAGATGAGTAATTTAAAGAGTCATTTTTTTTGACAGCATGGGGCATTTCAGGGTCCTATCTTCATATTAGCTGAGAACTTGGGCAACTATTTCCTAATAGAGTTAGCTTGGGGCACCATGCCGGCATTCCATGTTATAGTATGCTTCTTGCTGGCTCCCATTTGGTGTTCTAGTTGCACTTCTTTTGTTATCAGCGGTGATAGGTGTCATCAAGGCTGGTCTACGGCAGAGAATGCTTGTTAGTTCCGGTGGTTGGATGTTGTCCCTTGTTAAGTATTGGAACTCCATTTCTGGCTTGTTTGGAGGTGGTGTTGCATGATGTCAAGGCAAAATAGGGATACACTATGAGGTTAATAGTGTCAGTTGCCTTTGTGGTCTTCTGTGAGGAATCCGAGTCCAGGACTTGAGATCTTGTTGTGATTCACTGAATTCCATTGTATACCTGACTTCATACTGTGTGCCCTTGAGTACACTTTGTACATGATCTTTACAGTATTATGGACCTTTCCAGTATGCCATATTTCTTTAGCAAACATGCAATTCCAAGTCAACATAGTGCAGGACTTAAATGCGGTGAAATGCCAATCTTGTTTTCTGCCTGATTTTGGTGTGAAACCATTTCACAGTGTGACACCACATGACAGGGACAGGTGCAACAGACCATCAATGTCTACAATCTCACACCTGTACTACATATCCTACGAGTTTCTTGTACGGCCGGTGGTGCAGAATGGCCAATGATCCCGTGTCAGATATGCTTGGCTCCACGAACAATAACATTGTTGTAGCCCCTATGTATGTATGACATAGCAACTTAACAGGCACATTTGTACAAGTTGCCAGGCTATCGGGATAGCTCTTTACAAGTGGTTCGTGAGGGCTATGGCCATGGATGAATCGGGAGAGCTCTGCACTTTTTATCGCAATAGCTAAGGTATAATAGTATGTGCAAGCTAAACCATAGATATCAATGGAGCTTGACTATGTGAATCTACCATATGAGCTGTGTACAATAGCACGGTGGCAGCCATGTAGGATAGCATGATGGCAGCCCCATATGATAGCATTGTGATAGCTGCATACAATAGTAATGTGTGAGCTGTATGAGTTCATTGTGAGCTACTCCACTACGGTTGCTGGTGGTGGCACCGTAAATGATTGTAGCTGCTCCAGTTTGTGCATTTCTCTTTCTATATACACCAATATGCCAGAGAATTCCAAGGGCATACATAGTTCAGCAATGCATCCTGTAAGCTTTGAGTGTCAACCTACTATTTCCATTGTAGGACACTGGCTTTAAACCTTTTGGGGCCATGCTTCTAGAGTGCTCCTATGACACATTATGGCAGCAGAAAATATTTCCCACAGTGGTGTAGCCCGTGGTGGAGGGTGAACACCTAATTTGCAGTAGCGGATCCTGCACATTCATTGTGGAGCTTTATCGGTATATCCTCATTGTGTAGACTCGGTCAAATGTAATATTAGTATCAATGTGAGTAACTACGGTCACAGGTGTAGTATGGGAAACAACACATCACAATTAACTTGTGCAAAGGCACCAACGTTAACTTACCTGTCTGTGTGGAACTAGTTACGTCAGGTAGACATCGCGTGGGGTAGTACGTGGTTCTTTAGTGTGAAATGGAATAGTAGTGCACGTAGTAGTATACGTAGTATGGGTCGGAACTTAGCTCTGCAGACCGGAAACTCCCGCTATCAGGTATTGGGGTGCTCGAAATAGTTTATTTACATGTGTTTGAACGGTATTACAATGAGGAAGTAGTAGGAGTTGAACGTTAGTTCTATCTAACAGTCACGGAATGGTGTATGGAGTGTTCAAAGAACATGTCGGCCACCACGTCTTACCGGCTATTAGAACACGGTCTATACGAGCCGAGGCACTTGTTATTGTAACAGCCCCGATACTACATGTCACCGCCGGTTTTTATTACCGCCTAACGGTAAAACCCGGCAGCGTGTCTGAATGGAGCAGCAGTTGAGCGACATCGAGTTGTTGCTCTCTTGTAAAACTAATCGACATTCCCTGTTTTTACCCGCGATCCATCACATCATATACTGTAATTTTATAGATTTCTAAAACTGCACTAAACTCACACTTTGAACACACGAGTACAACACAGCCTCAAAACCGGACGGTTTCATCGTTGCTCAGGACGGGACGGAGCGAAAAGTGTAACGAGATTGTGTTGTGTTGCTGTGTGATGACGGGGGTTTGAAGTGTATGTAGTAGGATCGATGCGGTAGATAGTACCACCATACGTGTGGCTGGTTTTTTCGTGCCTATAAGCTGATGGTGTTACTACCTGATAGTAAACTTCGATAACCAGCCTTTGACCTAGACCGGGGATGTTGACAGGCGGCGTTGATACGCGTCTACGAGTCTTTGTTACTGGGTATGGTGTTCTTGGGATTTGGTCCAGCGGGTGCGTTCGAGCGTGGACTTCTGGAAGCAGTACGGCTTGTGAACTAGTGGTCACCACTCCGAGCACTACCTAGGCTTCAGGCGTACGTCGAAAAGGGGGTGCAGTCACTGGCGTGATAGGCATCCTTGGAGTCACTCTAACCCGACGTACCAGCCCACTCCGCTCTCTTCGGGGACAACTTCCTTTATGTGTCCGTCTTCGCCCAGCGCACCCACGTCCTCATGTTCCTAACCCTACACTTTCTAACCCTCGCCCAAACCAAGTGTCTACTCAGCTTTAAGTTAGACAAACCCAGTCTACCAGCGGTCATGACAGCCTCTTCTGGGCCTCTCCTTGAAAACCTAGCCTTACACTTCTTCTGCTAGTTCGTGCCTCCGCCTTCACATTACCAGACCCCTACGTAATGTGGGTTACCCGGGCCGGCCGAAGTGGCACAGCTCCCCTGCTACTTGCGCTAAGTCATGACGCTCTAAGAACTCCTTAGGGAGAACCCCAGTGAGTGACTGATGCCGAACCTGGGAACGGTGTAGTATCATGTTGTTCTGTTGCTGGGCTTCGTGTGTAGACCGGCACGGGCGTGGACCAAGGCTCTGGTGCTGGACTTTCAAGAGTTGACCCGTGGTGTTAGTGGGCTATACTTGTAATAACTTGTACGGACCCTGCTCGACCTTGCGGCAAACGCACGAGCACCCTGGAACGGTGCGTTAGAACTCCTCAACACCCAACGAAATGTCCTCCTCACCCTCCCAAACCTGTAGCTCTGTACAGTTTTAGAAATGTTTAGTTAAGGCGCAGCATGTCGACGAGACCTACGCCGTCTCCCTAGTATATGGTTTATGATCGAAGGACATTTAAAACGCGTAAGTAGACAAAACGATAGCGGAACGTCTACGAGCTTCGGCCTCCCTGGTTAAAACTCGACCTAACCGAAACTATAGAGTATTCGCACAAAGTGTGAGTTTAGTGCAGTTTTAGAAACCTATAAAATTACAGTATATGATGTGATGGATCGCGGGTAAAGACAGGGAATGTCGATTAGCTTTACAAGAGAGCAACAACTCGATGTTGCTCAACTGCTGCTCCATTCAGACACACTGCCGGGTTTTACCGTTAGGCGGTAATAAAAACCGGCGGTGACATACAGGCTACATCGATGTATCACCCGTGTAAAAAGTCTTAACACTCCGATAGCCCTCTCGAGGAAAGCTCAAAAAGCAATCCCGATGTCCGGTACCCACTTAGTCCTCACGACATATGTCCAAACGACACTATCGATGTCATACTACCTTCCACACTTGATACCGTATCTATAACTACCTCGATCTGATGTGTTTATGTGATATACTCGACGTGTGTTATGGTAACACTATCGACCCATACTACCATAGTACACTCAACCCATGAACGACCCATGTTATCGTAGCCCTATCGACTCACACTATTATAACCCTACCGACACACGGTATTATAATACTATCGACACACGTTATTATAGCCCTATCGACGTATCTTATTATACACACTCGACGTAAACTCAAGTAGTACACTCGATGAGGTGTTCACGTTATGTCGATGTCAGCGACCACCACCGTGGTATTTACTAAAATCGACGAGGTCAAACACGTAAAGAGAAAGAAATCGGAATCTTATCCCGTAAAACTAAAAGACTTACGAGAATCGTAGGATATTTTTACCAAACCAGTGGGGTCAGGAGACAGTGGAGGACGCCTCGACATGTCCGACCGGACCACCGTCATCCACTATTACGTTAAAAAAGGTCTACACTTTTTATGTGTCACTTATTCGGTACAACTATATGATGGTGTCCGTCTTAAACTTTCCCTAAGACTTATACGGTAAATAAGAATGGTAAAAAAGGTGGGGTTATATCACTTAGGTCACCCCAAAGTCCTACTATTTTTACTTTATCCCTCGATAACCATATCAAGCCCAGAGTATCCCTTCGGAAAAAAGTCCACTTAGGGGACTAACGGGACCTTCAATGACCTAGTGTTCTATAACAACTCTCTAGTTGGTCCGTTATTTGGTGACTATCCGCGTATAGAGACAGTTATTACCCATCTATTCCAACTATAACTCGGGTATAAATGTCGATATGTGCTCAAAATGGTTCTATTTTTCTCGGGAGTACAAAGGGTGTAAACACCGTGTACTAGTTTCATACGTTGAACCAAAGTATAATCGCCACAATAAGACACCGTCCATAAAGATTTGGTCCGTGTTATGGGAGTCTCCGGTAAGGGGGTATGACGTCGATATCGAACTTTTTCCTAAATTGTTTTGTCTGGTTATAATTTCGGTGTGTTACTCATTGGTACTTATATGTTTGTGGGGGGGGGGGGGGGGGGGGGGGGC
>KV417703.1:62749-74275 GCA_001630335.1 Athelia psychrophila
TTACGGAATCCACATGAACGATAATAACTCCACGCATAGCCTCCATGCCACATACGAACATCGGTCAGCCTAACCGCATAGCCTCCAATCCACATATGAACATCAGTCAGCCTAACCGCATAGCCTCCAATCCACTTATGAACAGCAGTCAGCCTACCCGCATAGCTTCCATGCCACATATGAACATCAGTCAGCATAAACTGCATAGCCTTGCATAGCACTACCAACTCCATCATATGAACATCAGTCAGCATAACCGCATAGCCTCCATGCTCCCATCATAGAACATCAGTCAGCATAACGCATAGCCTCCAGGCCACATATGAACATCAGTCAGCATAACCGCATAGCCTCCAATCCACATATGAGCATCAGCAGGACATTTGTATTGACGAGAAGGTGAGCAGCCAATTAGAAGGTGGGAAGAAGTTACCTAAAATGGACTGTCCGATTAGTATATAAAGGACCAGGTTCTGCTAGATAATTTAGGTACCCCCCCCCCCCTCACTATAGCAGTCATTCTGCTGAAATCCAACCCCCTCAGACTCACACTATACCTCTAGTACTACCCCTGTGTGGTGTGCCAATAACACTTTGCATTTTAACCCAACGTCCTGTTGTGCCCTGTAAAAGTTGTGACACCTCATAAGATTATTCTCATAAGCTCCGACAGCTTGCACGTCACAGGTTCTGGTGGCCTAGTCCCGTAAAGCTCCGATAGCTTTCTTTTATAGGTTTTGGTGGCCTAGTCTCATAAGCTCCGATAGCTTGCTCTCTTAGGTTTTGGTGGCCTAGTTTGCCCGGTTTCATAAGCTCCGATAGCTTGCTCTCTTAGGTTTTGGTGGCCTAGTTTGCCCGGTCTCATAAGCTCCGATAGCTTGCTCTCTTAGGTTTTGGTGGCCTAGTTTGCCCGGTCTCATAAGCTCCGATAGCTTGCTCTCTTAGGTTTTGGTGGCCTAGTTTGCCCGGTCTCATAAGCTCCGATAGCTTGCTCTCACAGGTTCTGGTGGCCTAGTCTCATAAGCTCCGATAGCTTGAACGTCACAGGTTCTGGTGGCCTAGTCTCATAAGCTCCGATAGCTTGAACGTCACAGGTTTTGGTGGCCTAGTCTCATAAGCTCCGATAGCTTGAACGTCACAGGCTCTGGTGGCCTAGTCTCATAAACTCTGATAGTTTGCGCGTCACAGGTTCTGGCAGCCTCCCTTCGTCTGAAGCACTGAACGCTTCCCATTTAGCAACACCCTACCCATCTGAAATTAGCCCATCTGACCAATCGTCCCTGCTACACTACTTGCCTTCCAGAACAAACTAGGGACGCTCGTTGGTATTTGTCTGAACCAGCAACCTTAGGGTAAAGAACTCTTTACCGTCCCCACACCGTCCGCAGGTACGACTCCCTATCACCCTCGGTTTGAACTCCCAACACCCCCGACACTTTCCTGGCGCTCTACATTCCTGTCCGACGTTTTCAGGAGGTGACTGATGTTTCAATCCTGTCAGCCCGGACTGTCCGAGTCCCGCCGAGGTTTCTGAGGCCCGGACGCCCCACCCGGGCTTGACTATCGCATTACCTAGTACACGAGGTATCACCGCATGCATCAGCGCATCAGCAGGAACTGTAACAGAATGATTCCCGGAACGGGCATAAGTTTGTTTCTTTTGTTATGGGTAGATACAAGAGGCAGGTTGTAGGCACGAGCTCCGGACCGGTCACTATTGATGTAGAATATGCTTCGGACATGCCCTCCTTACCTTACAATACATATACGACCTTATGTCGTCCCAAATAAGCACCTTGGTTTTCCCTCTAAATTGTGTGCATCGTGTTTCTGTGTCCCGGACCTTTCCACTGTGTCTGTGCGTGTTCCTGTGTGTTTCGGCGTGTTCCTACCTCCGTTCTGAGCCCCGGACCGAGCCCTTTCGAGCCGGACTGCCCTACAATCACTTCACTCTGTGTTGTGCACCGAACCAACCAAGTTTCCCGTTGTTTCTCTTTCTCTCCCAGTGTTTCTCCGTCCGCCGGACCCCGGTCTCTCGTCGTAGCCCTCCGGACATCCCTTCCATTCGTTCCCCATCCCCTTCATCCCACACCTCACCCCGTCTCAAACAGGACCCTCAGGTCAAACAGGCCTCCGAGTCTCCGGACCCGGACTCCGTTGCAAGCCTTCGGCTTGGTCAAGTGCAGTCGTCATCTTGGACACCCGCACACCATGCTAAGAATCTCTACAACACCAAAAGGCAATGTAACTGAAAGCTTGCACTCTCAGCCACCCCGCAGTATATATGCACATTATGGGAATTGTGGTAAGCAACAGGCTTACATATAACATGGATTCCGTCCAGTCGATTTCGAACTGTATGTTGCATTAACAATGGAGCTTACTTCACAATTAAGAGCTATTACTAATGGGTATTGATATGCCAATTTGGGTGCATGGTCTGACAGTGAAATCAACACCTGAATCGAACACGCGAACACGCAAATCAGCCGTGATTACAGAACCCCAAAACTTGACGTAATTTTCAGTAAGGTTCTTCACTGTGGAAGAATAATGCAAATTGTGACTACACATCTCGATAGGGGACCTCTGGATAAAAGGACAATTGGGGAATGTGTCAAATGATACTCCGGGCATGCAAAGGTCTAACAATGTTGCCGACAAGCGGAACAACAGCTATGAAGAAGACACCAACATTGAAGACTTTGACAACGAGTACAGGCTCAATTCAGATAGTCCTATTTTGGAGGAAGAATCAGAAGAAGGTTCCAGGAAATTGTGTGCGTGTATAGACATCCACAGTGGCAAAATGGTAAGCCAAGTGATCAATACTGGCAGGTGATTACTAATGATGATGTTACAGTTAGGTGAAATAACCATTGTTAAAAGCGCCTATGTCACAGCTATAGTCATTTACCATTAAACAAACTGATCAAACACCTTCATCATATTATGATGTTCAACTACTGTAAGCTGCCGACTATAGGTTCACAAAATATGGATATTAGTTAAGACAATTTATATAAAACGAGGTGAAATTTGGTGGGAGTGATGTGTGACTGAATGTATGGTCAGTGTTATACAGTACTCATACAATGTATTCAAATTACTAAGGGATCATCATCTGAAACGATTCTTACACTGAGCAAAACTGAAGCCACAAACCGTGGGAACTGGACTGGTCGACATGCTCAATGACATAGGTCTCCTACAACCCCCGAAAATGTAGGGTGAGATAGTTAATAAGAACAAGTCCCTTATTAACATAAGGACTCAAGGGGCGTCCAAAACAAAAATATCAGACATCAACTGCCAAAAACATGTCCGCCAGGACCCCAAGAACTTGTTACCCCCACCACCAGCTCTACCAGGCCCGAGGGGCCATTTGCGGATTCACATCTGCTATCGTTTTTCTCATTACACTTGCAATCCATAGCAGATCCTCTAGATCTTTCTACCTGCACAATGTATTATCTTACCCTATCCGCAGCATTTTCCCCGAGCTTCCCGAGTGTTCTCGGGCTATGCAACGACATCCAAGTGCTCACAATCCCGCCAACACTCAGCCGTCTCAGCAATTGATCGTGTAATCATGGCAGAAAAATCTCCCACTAATCTTTTGGCTCATTCCAAACGATTCCGCCAAGGTAGAATGTGTCTCCAGTCATAGTTGTGCCCGGGAGAAAATATTCGTAGATATTCAGACCTCCGAGATCCGAAAGCTTACTCAAGAGTCTACAAGGCCCACTTGCAACAGGACTACATGTCATTGTTGATGCAGCCGAAAATTTGATAAATATTTTCTACCTGTCGTCTCACCATGTTTCCCGTAAATGAGGCCCCCGCTTACTCCCACCTATGTTTGTCCGGAACATTGACCAAATTGGGGCCTCAAATATGCAACACATGGTGCCTCCAACAGCCTCAAATATGCCAACAAAATAAAAAATAAAAAAGGTCAGACATAGTCACATGACAGTAACCAAATCACCCACATTTTGTGCCGCTGGCGCGGCGCGACAGTGAACATACATGTAAATACCACCATACAAGTATATTTAATACAAACAAGCCCCAAATTTCATCTTTCTTTGATGTAAAATGTCAGCATCTGTTCCGGCAGGCCACCGCTATGCGCAAAAAATAGAGGCTTCAATTGAGCCTCAAATACGCAACAATTCGGACAGAGATGGGGTCAATTTTGGGCCTCAAATACGCAAAAAATCCGGACAAACATAGGTGGGAGTAAGCGGGGGCCTCGTAAATGTAAAGCGAGAGATTTGATTGCATAGTATGCTGTATATATGTTCCAATTGCATCGAGGTGGTGAAGCTATCTCAACAAAAAGATGGGCACCCTCCTGCAAAAAACATGCAAAACAGGACCCCGGACACTTGGAGGTGGTCCCACTGAGGGGTAGTTGCTTCAGCAAATCTCGTTTTGGACGCCCCTTGTAAGGACTCGTAATATTTTCTTGCATACCCCTTGTTAGTAGTACAGTCGTTTAAAACACTCTCAGTTGATTCTAATAAAGCTGCTCCGAACTCGCCGCCTCCCTGGAATCTGACTGGAGGTTGAGGAATATGGAGGGAGGATCTGGAGGGTATTCCGGAACTAATTGCTCATGAAAGTCGTTGATGGCATAAAGGTCAATCCACATCGAGCACGGTTCTGGTGGACACTCTGGAATGTGATTGCTGGTATCTTGATGGGCCTCTGATTGGGGGTTGATATGATATCGCTCGGCCTCCGCAAGAATTGGGGGGGGTATAAAGGGTATGGTCTGATGAGATCGCAGGTCGTTACTGGGGATGCTGGGGCCGGGCCCATGCTTCCGCTTCTGAATCATGCTGTTCAAGATGGCCCGGAGTCTCCCAGCAAAGCTCCTCAATTGCGGGAGCAACTTCTGCACAACACCGATGCTGCCCTCCAACTCGGTCTTCTTCCGCTGCAGCTCTTCCATCAACTTGGGATCTGGCTGCCTGGCAGCTCGCTCTTCTAATTTTTGAATCAATTCTTGCTGATGGAGTAGGAACACGCCCAACTCCTGTTCGATCTCCGTAACACTCTCGTTTGAAAGCATTGGCGGATTGTTCCTTCCGGACAGTTTGCCTATTATCGTCCACGCTGAATCCACCGAGTCGCCGAATCGCTCTAGATGACATTCTTTGGAGCTCAATTCCGTCCAATATCGTGCTAGCGCTTGCTCCTGTCGTGCTCCAGTTTCTGGTCGGACTTCGCTCCACATCGTGGTACTAAGAGCGATGCGAGGCATAGTCGCCTGCCCGCACAAGCTGGTGAGCGTCTTCAGGTTTTTCAGAGGATCTTCACCCGTCATTCGGTTGTCGGAAACGCGATGTAAGTATATGATTGTTGATATATGGACCTTTTGTTTGCATCTGCCACCGTGCGATCAGTATCAGGAAGTTGGTTCCGGAGAAAGCTCTTACAATTTCTGCAGGAAATTAGCGATCTCGATTACTACTTCGATGTCCGTTTTGTGCGGATTGTCCAAGCCCGGTGTATCGACAAGAATAACAGAGCCGCCATCGTGAGGATGCTTGCATCTTACAGCTCGGCTGTGATCCGTCTGCACCTCCAAGCTGTGTCTAATCGACGAGTCGCTTTGCCCAGAGGCATGTTCGATGAACTGGTGCAATATTAGGATGCAGAAATCAAGAATCGAGAAAGCCGCAAACACACAGTGCTCTTTCCAGACCCCGTTAGACCCATCAAACTATCGTTTGATGTGAGCATACCAACGTGCATAAACCTGATTAAAGACTCACACTACAATTCTGTCTCTAGAAGAAATCGATAACTGCACAAAAGTCAGCTCGGGTCATCCATGACATTCAGCACGCAGCTCACGACAGGTTCTGCTTTGTTCTGATGACGTTTGTCTAGTCCTGGCCTTGTGTATTGCATAAAAGTTAGCTGACATGATCACGCAGCAGATTCAAGAAACGAACGTTGCCTTCGAAAGCATTGGTAGCAAGGAGCGACTGTTTGGAAGCGGAGGGAAGATGGAAGGAATTCGCAGAACGTTCTTGAATATATGATGATTCAACTGCTGATATGATCAGAAACGTGTTTGAGGTGCACGATGTCCGCAGGCATTGCCAAGCTCTTGAGCATTGTGACGATGAGGGGTTCTAGTGAACGTTGCATTCCCCATGAAATTGACTTTGCAGTAGTGCACGCCACATAGCAAGGATTCGATGGACCTAGAGCCTTTCAGGAGTCCTTCGAACAGTTCAAGAGACCAGTTCAGTTTTATTGACAGCTAATGTATTGTTGATAACAGGAATTTCCTTAAAGGGAGGATATTCGATCTCCGGGATCCGATTTGCTTACGTCAGTGTTTGGACCCTCACGAAACATGGGCGCACTTACCACAGGACTACATTGACATAGACTCCCTCCTGGTTGCTTGGGGAAAATGAAACAAATTACAATCGTGAATTTGTGCAAGTGCTACATGTCGTTTATCACCCCACTCGCTATATCCCAAACCCACATGTATTTTATTGGGATCTGTAAAAAACCTGACTTTCGGTACATACTCGGTGGCGAAGGAGTGTTGCACTCGAACTCGTAACAAATAAGAGCTGGATGATGATTTATTAATATTAGTACATGTTATCTAGATTTCAATATAACCCTTTGACCCTGCCAGCAGCCTCGACACCTTGCAGCTCTACGCAATGCACGCCTTCTCGTCGGCCGTCCCTCCAAGCATTCACCAACTCCATGGTTTCCACTGCCGGAACACCCTCCCGCGTCCCAACTGTTATATGCATTCTGTCACTCACCTCCTTCGGCAGCTTCGATATAAATTCTGCCCCTTCTTGCCCCTCCCCGCCCTCCACTAATTGGAGCTCGTCCACAGTGACACCCATGACCCGGTCGTTCCACATAATTTGGCCAAGTTTGAACCGAAAGAGCGGAGGGATGGCCATAAGGTGCAGTGCCATGCATCGCTCCCAGAGTTCGGTCTCGGCGAGCAATGACTTCCCATGTGTGACAGTGACATGCGGGCGCTTTGTGACCGCCTTGCGCTTCACTAGTTCGTCCCAAAATGTGGTATCCTGGCCTTCAAATTTGGAACCGAGAACAGAGAGGAGGTCGATTTCAGGAAGGAGCCCAAAGTACCGGGGAGTAGCCTTCGTTTTGCTCTTCTTGGCGTCAGATTTCTTGCCTTGCGTTGTCGGCGCGTAACGGAGTGCTACACGCACGGCCTCGTCGATTTGTTCTTGGGTTGGTATCTTCAGGCCCAGTACTCGCGCACACCCATCCGCCGCCTTCCTGACCGCGTCCTCCAGTGACTCGTCGATGCTCATCTCGATCACTTCGTGCACGCCTTCCTCCTCCGGCTCGAGCTCCTCCTTTTTAGTTATGAACAGCCATATAACCTCCTCATGCGCACGCGCAGCGGTGTCGTCGGCCAGCAGACTCTGGTGATTGTCCCCACGAGCCACAATACGATCGCCCATGATGCGGTGGAGAATGGCAGGGGGTTGGTCTGTCTGCCAGTTAAGTGCAAGCAGCCGCGCAGGAGGGTTCATCTTTGCCGCGAGGTCTTTGAGCTGCTCGCGGTGTTGGCGAAGGTGGTTATTCCTGCGAGTGGTAGCAAAGTTATGTTAGAATGCAGGTAAACACGTGAATGGGAAGGTTTGCGCACTTGTCTGCAATAACCACCTCGTGGTCTCTCAGCTCGGCTGCGACATTTCTTAAGAAGACGGGTGCTGCTTTTTTGACCTTGACATCATCACTCTGCGTGTGTCCGAACCCGAACAAATGAGACAAAGCAACTGCAACTGTAGTTTTTCCTGTATGCGCTATCAGTCAACCTTTCAGAGAAGGACAATCGGTTTAATACTCACCACAACCTGGGATGGCAATTGGCACAATGATCGTTTTCCCAAATTCCTTGCTTTCCTTCCCGGTGGCCCCTGATATCGGTGGAGGTAGAGAGTTTCCTTCCTCGATGTGTTTCTTACTCTCGTCAGTCTCCATCCACTTCAGAAATCTCTCCCTGGCCGCGATGATCCCCTTCCCCTTCGTGTAATCCACGAAATCTGCTGGGTTCCGCATGATCTCCCTCTTTACCCACTCCACATACAGCTTCGTCTCGGGCCTCTGCATCTTTTTCCTCGGCAGAGTCACCGTTACGCCTGCCGTTGGGTGCCACTGGCCCTTCTCCTTTGCACTCAGAAGCTTCTTCGTCACTTCGCGCCAATCGCGGTACATCATGTACGGCTCATCGAACTTGACTTTGAAGAAAAACGTGGACCCGGGCGCGTAAGGCGTCGCACTTTTATTTGCTTCTCCGGGCGGGGGGTCGACGACATGTGTGCGCACAACGAACCCCTCGATGGGCTCGCCGTTCCAGGACCCAGTTTTGCCTGCCTCGTCTGTGAACCGTTGCACCTCCTCGATGGTGGGCAGTTCAATGGACTTGGTGACGATGAAGCCCCATTCACGCGCGAACGCGTCAACGTCTGCCGGAGGAAGGGTGTGGAATGCTTTGGTGGACGTGTTGAGCCCGTGGAGGTGCAGCCCGGTTTGCTCAGGTGGGTACCCGAGGACGTGCTCTTCGAAGTTGTCATCGCAGAGCTGTAGATTGGCAATGAGTTCCAAGCCAGGAAGAGTTTAGAAAGGGAATAATGCACCTCTGCGATAGCCGTCAAGTTCTTGTCCCATAGCGTCTTTGCGAGCTCCTCTTTCGATTTGCCTTGCGACGCGAGATGCTTGTCGAGCCATCGCTCACCCACTACCGCGTGGCTCTTTTCCGCGTCCAGCCCAGGCCCGAGAGAGTGCTTTGAGGTGACAAGTATCTGGGTGGGGGAGAGTGCGCCGATAAAGATGATACATCCGTTTGATTTCAATGTGAGCGTGTACGGAGCGGCTGTCCGCGCTTTGAGTGCTTCCCACTAATAATGAACGTCAGTCAATCGACACGCGTCCGATTATGAATATCGCGTACATTTGTCCAAGGCACTTCGCCGATGTTGAAGAACTTGTCGTACCCTCTCACGACAATCCGATGATGCTCGCCATCTCCGTCGTCGATCTTGGTAGTAAAGAGGCCTCTGGCAAGCGTGGGGAATGGAGAAGGCACAACATAGTACTTGAATTCATCCATCTTCCAGCTTCGAATGGCCACGTTCGGATCAGCGGGTGCAGCATACTGGTTCGACTTGACGAGCTTGCTCGTCGCAGAGAGTTTGTGCAGCAAGGTGATGAGCTGCGAGTCCTCTTCGTTGTACCGGGGAGCCATGGCTAGGGATGATGTTGGCCTACGCGAGATGCAGGGTGCGCTCAGCAGCGAGATGGATGATCGTAGAGTTGTCGAAAGGCGATTGCCAGTGAGACAGGGGCGTCTGCCCGCATTTATGAAGGCGCTGGCGAGAATGGTGGGATTCAGAAAGAGTCACTTTCAAAAAGCGATGCAGTTCCGGGCGGGAGGGCAGCACGCATCCGCTCCAGGTGCTTGTGGAAGATGACGGCAGGAGGTACAGGTTGTAACCACGGTATAGGCGCGCACCGAATGACTCGGGAGGATCAATCGATTTCAAGTGCAAATTCTATATGATTGTGATGCGTGTAAATTGTAAAGAAATATGAGCGTGATATGTCTATGATATATGTCGAAGATCTATGCGTGTGAGTCTTAAACCGTAAGTAAGTAGTAGTAGGCTTCAGGGGGGAAATCAGTTGGTCTTGGGGGCCCGACGGAACTTGGAACGAATAGACGACCACACAGAAACCTGGCGAACGCGGAAAAAGTAGAACAGGGACTGTGAAAGAGCATCATCAGTAACCCGTATAGCCAGTGCAAAAGGTGACACTTACATATGCAAGGAACGCGTTGAAAACGGTGTATGCCAGGAAGATGCCAAAGTCTCTCCATCTGTCCGCGTAGCGAATGTCAAGGCCTGCGAGGAATTGATCACCTAGTAAACAACAATTAATACGACAGATGAGAAGAGATGGCGAATGGTCATTACCATTCGAGTACTGGCAGAAGCCGCAATCAGATGTGGCACTGGGGTTGGCCAAGTACCCGCCGCTGGACGCCACCCACTCGCCGGCGTACTCTACACAAGTCTTCCCGGATGGCGGGTTGAAGAAGGCTAGATCACTGGATGTGCACTCGATAGGAAGGTCGTGCAATGTGGAGCCGAGGAATGCGCCGACATAATCTAGGAGGAACCAAGGTCAAAAGGCGAGACAGGAGGTATGAAGTATGATACTCACATGTGACAGGATTGACCCAGTACACAAAGTCCCTCCAGGGATTCGTCATCTGCGCGTGCGGCACGAAGATGCCGTTCACGATTGACATGATCGCGAGGAGGAAAGGAAGGATGTTGGCAGCCGTGGTGGGCGAGGGTGCGGCCGATGCGAGAGCAAACGAGAACAGTATCGCGCTGAGGGACAGTAGTGAGCGGGGATCAGAAGTTTCTAGCTGATGCACTTACAACCAGTTGAAGAGCAGGATCATCAGGAACACAAATCCTGCCGTGGATGTCGACCGTGCGTAGTTCGATATGAAGAAACTCGGCAGGAAATACAGGACAGCCGATCTAGATTATAATGAGCGACAGATGATGGTGTTGAACTGCTGAACTTACACAGCACCAATGGGCAGCGAGGTCAAGATGAATGATGTGATGAGAGCGATCCACGAATATGCCTTGGATGGTCCTTCTCTGCTTTCAAACAAGCCGCGAACCATAAAGAACTTTGCGATGATGGCATTGACAACCGCAGGGACTAGATGAATCCCGTGGTCAGTGAAAGGCATCGACGATATCAATGATGCAGCTTACAATTCAACATGACAATGAATGCCGTGAACACGCGGTTCTGCAAGTCCGCCACGCCATTGCCCAAATCTGCATAAAAACATCAGCACAGTCAAATATACAACTGGAAATGCGACGTACGTTGGAAGGCGAGACCCAGAACCAGACCGACAATGATGTTCGAGAAGAGCACACCATACGGGTAAGAAGCATCACGCCAGAGATCCAAGAACAAGCGTTTAGTGGTCAACTTGATCTGCGTAGAAAGCGACGCCGAGAACTCCCTCTCCGCCCTGGGATCACTGACAGCCGGGCGCTTCGAGCGCACCGCGTTGAGCTCGTCGATCTCCTGGCGCAGCCGCGCCGCATTGATGCTCGAGTCCCACCGCTGGCCCCAGTTCGACTTGCCATACCGGTCCTGCGCGGTGAGCTCCAGGATGTACTCGGCGACGTTCGCATTGGGCGGGCACAGCGCCGCGCCGTTCTGCTCAAAGTAGGTGCGCACGACGTTGCTGTCCCGCCCCGCCTTCTCGCCGATCTTGCCAAAGTACGCGGTCTTGCCGCCCATGCCGATGAGCAGCAGGTTGTCGAAGCTCTCGAAGAGGAGCGCGCTCGGCTGGTGGATGGTGCACAGGATCGCCTGCCCGTCGTCGGCCAGTTTGCGCAGCAGGCGGATGATCGACGCGGCGCCGGCGCTGTCCAGGCCCGATGT